>CAUYON010065965.1:0-17663 GCA_963573935.1 Arctocebus calabarensis | reverse complement strand
ATTTTAATTTTGTTGGTTAGCTTTGATTAAGAGCATGTGGAATTTTTTATAATTTAAAAATTTTAGGCTTGGAGCCTGTGGCTCAAGTGGCTAAGGCGCCAGCCACATACACCAGAGCTGGCAGGTTTGAATCCAGCCTGGGTCTGACAAACAACAATGACAGCAACAACCAAAAAATAGCTGGTGCCTATAGTCCCAGCTACTTGGGAGGCTGAGGCAAGAGAATCACTTGAGTCTAGGAGTTGGAGGTTGCTATGAGCTGTGATGCCATGGCACTCTACCCAGAGTGACAGCTTGAGGCTCTGTCTCAAAAAAAAAAAAGTAAAAATTAACATTTTTAATATAAGTTAAGTTTAGAGAATTTTCTTAGAAATTAGTTATATTTATCTAAGTTATTTTATAGAAATATTAATTTAATTCTCCTTGAATTTGGAATTATTTTTAATTTTTTAAAATGAAACTGATGATGGGGTGGCGCCTGTTGCTCAAAGGAGTAGGGCGCTGGTCCCATTCACCAGAGATGGTGGGTTCCAACCTAGCTCCAGCCAAAAATTGCAAAAAAAAAAAAAAAAAAAAAGTGCAGTAATAAATGAAACTAATGATGAGAGACAAGCACAGAATGAAGTGGGTTCATGACCACTTAAAAGACAGTAAAGCAGCTTTTAAACACAAGACTGATTATAATGTCAAATAATAGCGATATTATATTCTTCAGGAAACCATTGAATTCAAACAGAAAAATCATGTCAATTTCAATATATCATTGATTATTTTACCTGATAACTTTAAGAAAGAGGCATTCTTAAATGAATTGAGACTACTTAAATAGTAATAACAAGGACAGCACTTGTGGCTCAGTGAGTAGGGCGCCAGCCCCAGATACCAAGGGTGGAGGGTTCTAACCCAGCCCTGGCCAAACTGCAACAAAAAATAGCTGGGCATTGTGGTGAGCAACTATAGTCCCAGCTACTTGGGAGGCTGAGGCAAGAGAATCACCTAAGCCCTAGAGCTGGAGATTGCTGTGAGCTGTGATGCCACAGCACTCTACTGAGGGTGACAAAGTGAGACTCTGTCTCAACAAAATAAAAAGTAATAACAATACCAACTACCATAATCATAATAAATATCATGTGAAGTGAAAGACAGTGGTACAATGTTTCATCTGTAGATGTAATTAGAATTTTTAATGATCCTATAATTGTTGAAATCAATGCCTTCCCATTATGTAATTTCAGTCTAAAGTATCAACTCACATTTCCAAAAATATGCTCTAATAAATTTTTAAAACATTTAAATTATTGTTCACATAGAGAAATTACTTATACAAGCCTTATTATACACTTAAGTGAAAAATATACACCTGTAATGGAAAATTTAAAAGCATCAGATATTTAACAAAACAAATGGTGGGAAAAGAAACAATGTTAAAAAATTTGAAAATAGGAAGTCCAAGAAACAAAAAGCAAAAATTAAAGGCAATTTTTCTATTTTAACAACATAGAATAATAGCTAAATTATATGCATTACATGTGAATAAATAAGTAAGCCAAAGAGCTATTATATCAAATATTGGAACAACAAGCCTCCAGATGGGATTATTTTTAAATTCCAAATTCTAAAAAAAGATTAATAAAAGAATTTAGTTGTCACTATGTTTTTTAATTTAATATTTCAACACATTAATGAAATCTCAAAGTTGCATATAAGTGGAAAATTGCAATTGTAAATTCAAAATGTATAGTTCATCTTAAGTATGCAGTATTTTAAATTACAGATTTTGTAATCACAATTTAAAAAGAGGTAGAAATAAATGTATTTCTAAATTTTAGACAATACATTAAATAAGAAGACAACATTGCTGTTCTTTTAAATATTAGAATATATCGGTGAAATGAATGTTTTGCTCTTTAGCACATGTTATTTATTCTATTAATCCATCAATGTGTTTATTTAACTCACAAAATTTATAAGTCACTGTCAAATGTTTTGAGGTAACAGATTTATTTAATCATTATTTGCCTCTAAATACATACAATTGTGAAATTTTCATTGGGGACATTATCCTAATATTCTCGGGAAAGATGTCCCCAACTGCGGGGTCCAAAAGGTTCATCTCATGACTCTTCTTTACTTCATTACATCCTCAAGACTTGAACACTAAGATAAAGAATTGTTGATGGAGTGAGACTACTTTAAACAAACAACACTTTGAGGAATGACATTGTATTACATGGCTTCCTAATTCTTAAATTGTTCAAAAATTATTCAGCTTTCCAGTATACTTTTTAGAAATACACAGAGAAATATCAGAGGAATTAAGGAGGGCAAAGGCAAAATATTTTTTAAAGAATATTTTTAAAAGGAAGATCAAAAAATAACAATAAACAAATTCATTCAGCAATATATCTTTGAGAATACTACTGACGAGTAGCCACTCTTTAGGTACTGTAATAATTTGGCAATAATTTTTGGAGATTTCATCATTTTCAGGAATGGAAAACCTAGAGGATCTAGGTCCAAAATTTGACAGGAGGAAAATAAAGGAGTTTCTGTGACAGAAAATAAATGAAAGTGAGGGTTGGCATTGTGGAGTCAGGTGTAATCTCTAGGAGAGTATGATATAAACCCCAAATCATAAGTCAAGAAGGTGACATAGGAAGCATTTGAGTAAGAGGATCAGGTAAAATCACAAGGGATAAAACCTAAAAAGTAATGTTCAAATAAATAAAAGAAGATCCATGTGTCTGAATGGAAACAAGCAGGAGGGAATAATAGTAACAGCTTTTACCTTACACGATGTACCTGTTATGTACTTTACACATACCAACTAATATGGTCATATGAGTTAGTCTTTGAGGCAGGTACAACTATTATGCACATTTTACAGATGAAGTGATTGTGCATTAGAGCAGTAAAATAAGACTCCCAGGAGTGTGCTGTAAATAATTAGTAGACAAGATTTTAATCCAGGGAGTTTGGACGTGAAACCATAGCATTAACGCTTTCCCATTGCGCACAATTGCCTGGAAGATAGTGGCCAAATCACGTAAATCATAGGAGACCCAGGTTGGGATTAGGGCATTAAGTAATATGTGAATGACTGGATCATTTCAAGTTAGAGCATGGCTCTAATTAAATATAATTTAGTTTGACATGGGCTCTGGGATTGCATGCAGACCTGTAGGAAATTTACTGAAATTAAGAACAAAGCAAATGAAAATCAAAGAAAAATAAAACAGCAAGCACAAAGGAGAAAAACAGAAGGAGGTGAGCCAGGGTATTCAATCAGGAAATCATGAAGGTGGTAGGCAAAAAATAGTAGTTGGGGGCAGCGCCTGTGGCTCAGTGAGTAGGGCACTAGCCCCATATACCGAAGGTGGCAGGTTCAAGCCCAGCCTCAGCCAAACTACAAAACAAAAAAATAGCCAGGCGTTGTGGTGGGCACCTGTAGTCCCAGCTACTCAGGAGGCTGAGGCAAGAGAATTGCTTAAGTCCAAGGGCTGGAGGTTGCTGTGAGCAGTGTAACACCACGGCACTAAAGTGAGATACAGAATAATAATAATAACAATAATAATAATAGTTGGGAAAATAGAGTTAGGATTCAGAGAGGGAAACAGCCCTGCATTTTTGAGCCATTAAGAGTATTCAAGATTTGCTTCTGTTTCTAGGTATTTGTGTATTCTACAGCAATTAGCTAAGCTGTTCTGTAACTTATATTCTTTATCTGTGAAATGAGGAGTTGAAATACTTCAGGGTTTCCTAATTGAAAATATACTACAGAAAGGTAAACTAGTTAAATTCTCCACTGTTGACCTAAATAAAGTAATAGGAAAAGTGGAGAAAGAAGGAAAGAATCACGTATTCATGAAGAAAAGCACGAATAGAAATGTGAGGTAGACAGAGGTTTTTGGCTTATTAGCCTTGAGAAACAGTGGCATTGATGACCTGTATAGTATCTAGGTTTAAAATTCTGTGATTCTATAATGAAGGCTCATATAAAGAGTAAACTTTTAAAAATATTTTATGTAAAAAATAGTTTCTCCTATACCTCAGGAAAAAAAATCTATGAAGGAAAAAAAAAAACGTGCTTACATGAAAAGCAAAGCAAATTGAATCCATTAAAATAACTCTAGGGCACCTCTAGGGCATCCAGCGTTGAACCCCACATTGTTCCCTGTCAAAATGGGTGCAAAGAAGAGAAATGATAAAAATTGCAAAAAAAAAATTCACTTACATTAATCTAAGGTGGCATCTGCTGTTATTGCTGAAGCTCTGTTGCTATCAGATACAGGGCTATATGACCTTGAGAGAAAAAGTATGGAAGTTTCCGCAAAGAAGAAAAAAATGAGTGATATACTTTCAAAAAGTGAAATATGAACCTTCTTAAACTAGATTGTTAAAAAATCTTAATATGAGCTTAAATAAAATGCATTTAGAAAATGAATTCAAATATTAGGTGTTTATGCCATGAACATAGGTACATTATGGGGAATGCTATTTCTTCAGCTTATAAAGAAAAGTTCCATCATCAATAAAAATACATATTTATCAAATTATATCTGAATACATAAAATAGTCAAAAACTGTAAAGTAGATGTTCATAAGCTACACTTCTATGAATTTACAAATACAGATTCATATAAAACACATATGTGTATAAGACATTACATTACAAGGTTGATCAAACACACTGCAATGATTTAAAACAAGTTAGACTCCTCTGGTAAACCAATTCGTGTTGAGGGTTACAGAAAGAACATTCGTGTCTGTGATATTATAGATTGAAAATTTTTAAAGGAAATATGGACTGAACCTGTAAGAATTAGGAATGCACACTAGAATGGGTAAGGAAGGAAGCAGCAGCCAATCATAATAAATATACTTACTAAACCTATATGCTGTCTTCTTTTCTGAGCAGTCTTGATCTCCACCCTCCTTAAGTTCTGGCTCTTCAAGTAGTTATCCTGATCCTGTTTTCTACGTTAGTCACTTGATCCACCGTTCTGTGTTCTTAATTTTGATTTTTTGAACTTGGTTCTGGCTTCTGTTTAAATTTTAGACAATATATTAAGTATCTTCGGGATGCTTCCAACGTGCTTTCCTTGTGGGTACTTCATCCTACATAACAGGAACATTGTGCCACAGATCCAGGAGTTTGTACCTCCTACCTGGAATCTGAAAACCTAGACATACTTTCTGATCATTCCCCAGTGCTAGTGCTATAAAGGTGTTCTCTTGAGCTTTCAGTATACTTTATTTAGCCAATAATTTCTGATGTTAGTGGCCTGTATTTCCTCTAAGAGACTGCATACTTTTAATATATGAAAGGAAATTTAAGTTTCTGAATTTATAACTAAAATTATGTATATGCATATATGCTCATATATACTATATAAAATAGTGAGACAAGCACTGGTTTGATTTCCAACATTTATATGATTCACTAAGCGAGTATAAAACCCAGAGTCCATAAAAAGCATGTTAGTAAACCAGTCCATGATAACTGCGTATGTTTTGTGCTGCACTGATTGTTCATTTAATAGCTTGCAGAATTTTCGAGGGAAATATAAATGGTAAGAGAAAAGAAGAGGCACAAAATATTTGGATGTGGGAGCGGGAAGATACCTACAGAGTTTTGTTTTGTTTGTTTTTTTTTTTGAGACAGAGCCTCAAGCTGTCACCCTGGATAGAGTACTGTGGCATCACAGCTCACAGCAACCTCCAATTCCTGGGCTCAAGCGAGTCTCCTGCCTCTGCCTCCCAAGTAGCTGGGACTACAGACACCTGCCACAACTCCCGGCCATTTTTTGGTTGCAGCCGTCATTGTTGTTTGGTGGGCCGGGCTGGATTCGAACCCGCCAGCTCAGTTGTACATGGCTGGCGCCTTAGCCCGTTCAGCCACAGGCACTGAGCCACCTACAGAGTTTTAATTGGCTTTGGACATTGAATTTCTTCAGGCACACCATCTATCCCTAATTATTGCTTTTTTCCTCCTAAACCTCAAATTAACAACATGTGTACATATTACATAATTCCACTGATTCAATAAGCATATTTCTTCACTAGGGGCATTAAACCCCATTTACAAAAGTATGTTTAAAAAGGGGAACAATGTAAAGGTTATATCGCTTAACAATTCATGCAAGTACTATGGGAGTTAAATTTTTCACTGCCACTCTAGGGGATTATCTGATCCCCAAGCTTTTAGAATTTAAAAAATAATTGTGTGGCAGAAATATTATTGTGAAAATTCCGTGCTGCTTCAGGCATTTAATGCAATAGCAGAAGATTATATTTTAAAATGTGCCAAGCGCCTCCACAAGGTGTACTGCGTGCAAGTATGTGTGTGTGTATTGTCTAGAATGAAATCAACTGATATTACTGTGTTGACTCAAGTTTCTGCACCTGACAGTGCACCCTTCAGGCATTTTGGAAATCTTCAACTAACAGTGCAGACAGCTGACAGAAAAAGAATGATGAATTAACACTCTCAGATGCAAGGATAATAGCAAAGTGAGAGGGCTAAGGAAAGGATAGAAAGCTGGCTTGTAAATATAATAGCTTTAGTAATTTTCACAGAGCTCTTAATGTAGAAAGTTTAGGAGAAATCATGTCTTGCATCTATTAATATTTTTCTAACAATAGTAAATGCATTCATTGATTAAACAGTACGTATGGATTACATAGATTTTCGTAATAACAACATTGGGTGTTGGGTGGCATTATATAAAAAAAAAGTTCTAATCTGGAAATGTTTTGTTATTTTGAATGTGAAGGGAATCTATTAACATGTCTGTAATGTAAATACATTCAAGATGCTCTTGTTTTGAACACATGAATTACAGGGTATACCCATTCAATTAAAGTACAATGTTCTTTAAAAACCCAAGAAATAGGAGTAACCCAAGTAATAGGAGTAATTTAAAAATTAAATTTATAAAGTGAATGGTAATTACATCTATTGAGTGTAACTTATCGTTAATAAGTCCTGAAAAACACTCATATTGGTTTTCCTCTGAGTTTCTTTATTTCTTACTCATTAGTACATTTAAAGGAAAAAGCACTATTGACCCTGAGTCCAAAGTAATAATCAATAATTTTTCTGAAAGGTTAGTATAGAATTAATATTTGCTTATTTAAGGATAGATCACAATTACCATATGAAATACATTAAAGGTTTATAGATTTAAAAGCATCCTTATATAAACCTATGTCTCTTTATACTTGTCTCCTATTCTTTTCAAAGCATAGATAATATTTAATTTCTGTCCTTTATTTCACTTAGTGTGTTTCATGTTTAATGTTTCATATGTACTTTAACATCTCTTCTATTCATTGCTTTCAAAGATTTTTTTTTCATGTTGTGATTTTCTTATGCAGAAGGAATGCATAATTTTTTACTGTTTATGTCTTGCATAAATTCTTCCCTGTCTTTGAGCTTATCTCATGTGAGCAATGAGTAAGCTTCAAAAATAATAAGTTGAATTTAGTAACTAACAGAGATATTTGGTAGTTTAAACCAAACCTAAGCTAAGCAGGTTAGGGCCTTGGAAATATAACTACATTGCACAGTTAAATACACAGTAGACAGTAGCAACCTTAGGAGAAAACATTCTAAAATGACATCAGAGATACTGCTATTCATTGCTTTCCAGTTGAACTGTAAGATCCAGGTTTATTGCTAAACTAAGCCACATTTGACAAGAACAAAAGTAGAGAAATACTAAGTGACTAAGTGTAAAATACAAATAAATCTTTTTATACAATATTAAAGAATTAATGTTAATTGCTAAGAAAAACAAATCAGTTTCCTAGAGCACACAGGACAATGAACGTTACCAAGAGTAAAACAATTGCTCTCTGACATCACAGACATCACAGATCTATTTTCCACTAGAGAAACCTACATTAGCTGCTGAAATACTGGATGGCAGATATTGCTGGGGGCAGAGCTGCTTAAGCACCTCACCATGACATGCAGACCACTTCCTTCAACAACTGATTGCATGAGTGTCATAATACATTGGAGAGCACGTTCTTTTTCCCATCCTAAAATAGTCGTGTTTCTAGAAAATGGCAGTATTTCAGTAAGAAGGGAAAGCATTAAAGCAAAACTCAAAATGTCAACAGTTTTTGTACAGTATAACTTCACTAAAAATGTATTTAATCAAGTCTTATAAAGATATTTGCAAATTGTACATGCTACATCAAATTTGAGAGGAAAAAAAGACAAAAATACATAGTACTCTTTAAGTGCTTTACATGAACTTTTTCTTCCTCCCAGTAAGCGTCTCTAGTGCTATTATTATTTCAGTGTAAATGACTGAAGTACAGAGAGATTGAGAATTTCCTAAGGTAATACAGCTGGCAAATTGTAGACAGTATCTCTTAATGAAAAGCCTCTTCAGGGCGGTGTCTAGGGCTCAACAAAATGGGGCACTGGCCCCATATGCCGGAGGTGGTGGGTTCAAACCCAGTCCTGGCCAAAAACTGCAAAAAAAAAAAAAAAGAAAGAAAGAAAGAAAAGCCTTTTCATTTTATAAAATTATAGATTTAGCTTCCTAAATCCTCATGAATAAAGCCAAGTTATAATCAATAAAAATTTTTCATTGTATGTAAATATTACAGGGATTTCATCTTACAACTAATAAAGAATTGTCTTAAACATCCAGGAATTTTTTTAACATCCATGACATTTTACTTTTAACTACTTTGTGCTTATGAAATACACATGTGTTGTGCAAAGTATCTATGACTATATCAAAAAAAGCATTCCTCTCCTACAACATTTATTACCTAGTAATTATTTTTTTACATTATGTGGCATTGTCACATTATTTATGTCAAATTAACAGCATGGTTGTCATGTATATTTTATAGTAATTTGGATTTTTGCATATTCTGCCATTTACCTAACACATTTCTTTAAGTTATAAGAATATATAGGAAGTAGATAAGGAAATAAAGAACAACTCTATAAAGTCAGGAGAAGTGAATTCTCATCTACAATTGGACCAAATTTTCCATGTGACATTGGATAATTTATTTGGTACATAATATACTTTTATTTAATTTATTTGTAACTTAAATTTTGTTTGCAGACACAAAAAATACATGATTTTTATATCTTGTATGTGCTCAAAGATTATTCCATCTAAAGTTTTTTAATGTCTATTTTCTAATACACACATTTTATTTGGCTTCATGATTTTAGTGGAAGAAACAAATCTTAATTTATTACATAATTTTATGAAAAAATGACAAAATGTGCAACCCTGTTTGTAGAAATGCATTGTGTCCATAAAACTTGTTTTAGCAAATCCCCTCATCTATGTCATCTGGAGTTTCATCAAATAAGATGTAATTCTCATTTATGAGGCAAAATATTGCTTTGTGAAGAAAATCTGCACAGTGAAGAGCCAGTGGCTTTGGAGCCAAGCAGATATGGGTTGAGAGCAGGACTATAAGATCAGTACATCACCATCCTTGGGCAAGTTACCTTACGCTTTTTACGTGTCAGTGTGCAAGTGTGTTATTTCTACTTTTTGGCTGAATTTTATACCACTTTTAAAACATTTTCTGTGAAGTACATGATAGAAGCTCAATAAAAGTAGCTTTGATGATGACAGTTTTATGATCGATTTTTGTTCAGATCATACCAACAAAATTAATCTCTTTAATTTCAATAACTATTCTGTATGCCTAAAACTATCTCAAAGGAAAAAGACAAAAGTTCAGAGAGTAGTTGTTTAATGTGAAGAACAAGGGAAAAGGGAAAGCATTGAAACTAACAGTTAAGGGACATGATTATTGGGGTTATGGAATGCTTTAAAACCTTTTTAATAGTGAGTATTAAATTGCACACATGAAGTTAATGGTTTATATGATGTACAAATGTCTCAAAAATTGTATATGTTTAAAAAGTCCTTCCTTTTGAAGCAAAATGTTAAAAGACTAGATTAATATATAGAATGCCTTGAGTACCATTTTTGCTTGAAAATTAAGGAGTTAGAATGCAAAGGAGTATCTTCCCTCATACCCTTGGGTATGTGCATTTGTGTGACTTCTAAAGACATGCCGAGTATTTATTCGTTATTGAAACTCTGGAAGAAAATTAGTCCATTCCATTTGAATAGTACAAATCTTTCCTTATGATAGATATTAAATTACCTTAGACAGTGAAGCAGTAACTAGACAGTATAATTTATGCCCATATTACTAAAGTTTTAATTAATAAAGAAATATTACAGAATTATGCCAAAAATCTAGTAAAATCATGTTCATAAAAATGATAATATTGTACTAAATTTCTTTTAAGGCCAACGTTAATAACCTAGGGTTTTAGTTAGGGCAATAATTTAAGAAACTATATTTTTAGATATAGTTATTCTGGGTACAAAATGCCAATAGTAGTTGAATATAATCCTTTTTAAAATTATCAAGGTGATTGCCCCTACTTTAATAGTAGTGTTTATTTAAAGGCTGTTTATGTAGGTTGACACATAGAAGTATTATGTGTTCATATGAAGACTATTCCTGCCTGTAATACTTTACTTACATTTAAAATTATCTTTTCTACTTAAAGATTCTGAGATGTGAAACTTCAGTTTCTGTAAGAAAACAAGGTAAAATCTATTAGAAACTTGGTGGAAAATTCCCCAAATTATAGCTACTACAAATACTTAACTTTCTTTTGTGCTTTATAACTTTTATTTTTATTTATTTCAAAATACTAAAAGAATACAGATGTTTCTTTACACAGATATTTTGTATATATATGCTTACGTCACAGCTTTTAGTGTTCCTATATCCAGAATAGTGTTCATTTTACCTAATCCTATCTTCTTGATTGGCAATGTCTTCACATCTCTTTGTGCTTTTGTGTATTCATTGTTTAGTTCCTTTTTCTTATTTTAACTTAAAAAAAAAATCTCCTTTAAAAGCAAGTCAGATGATAGTTTTTTAAGGTTATAAAAATAATACATGATGTATAACTACTAAACAGGTATTTGTATTGAGATTATGGTGATTGACTTTATGTATTTTTAGTGTATGAACTCCTTCCTGTATATTTGAGTCTGAGAGAGTCATATAATAAAGTGATTAATATGAAGGCCTTGAGTGTTACTAATTAAGATATAATTCTAGATTTAACACCCCAGCAGTTATTAGTGTTTGGCATTGTTCAGAATGTTTAATCTTTCTTTGACTCAATTTCTTTATTTGCACAAAATGTATTTATCTAAAATGTAATAATGAATAAAATAATGAAAGAAGTTATCTCAAATAATATTTTAAAATATTTTTAAAACGCTAATCACTCATAAAGTAAGCCATTTCTTTCTTCAAAGATCTCTAATAAAAAAGTTAATTAAAAGTTTGCTGCATTCATTTTGATATTAAATAGTTTGACTGACTTGTCTATACTATAAGAACTTGCACATAGATATATTTATTTAAATCCTTTAGAACAGAGTTTCTTTTTTTGTGTTCATACCTGCTATTAAGTCACTGTTCACCTCTCTATTGAGTTCTAATGAAGTGCTCAAGCTGCTATTGTGATATAATTGAATGTGGTTTTCAATAGGCAATAATTAGACGTGAACTTCAATTAAATGTCTCCGATTCAATCTAAAAATAAGCCATTGACTAAAGACAGAAGACAAAAGAACAAATAGGACAGTGTGTAAAGTTAATTTATGCTAATATTAAATACAGTAGAACCTCTGAAAGCTGATCACCGAAAAGACCATAATAAAGTAGCCAACACATGGAGGTAGTCAAATAAGGAATTACTCCTACTGTACTGATACGTCCATGTGGTTCATGTCCAGTCCATGAAAATGATCTCCATTTAAGGAGGTGGTTATTGTAGGAAGGCGGCCACCTATGAAGGTTTTACTATATTTGGAAAGGAACCATAATTTGTTTCAATCTGTGCAAACTTAATCATTTTTAGATTTATCTTCGCCTGCTTTATAACAATACATTATTGACTCCTTGCCTAAAATTTACCCTTTAGAATTGAAAAGAATGATGTAAATCTTCATAGGTATCTCCTTTTATGCTTGATGAGAGAACTATTTTAGTGGCCTACAGTCAAATAACTGCTAAAAGTACAAAAAAAAAGAAGAAGAAGAAAAGAAAAAGAAAAAAGAAAGGAAACAAAATCATTTTGCAACTCTAAAAATAAGATGTTACCATTTATTTTCTAAAACAAAGAAAAGTTGAATGTTACCAAATGTGTAACTTAGACTTTCACTAATTTAATATTCAGTTGTGGAAGTTGTATTATGTAGAAGCATACTAAATAAAACATTGTAAAATATGTTACAAAAGCCATATACGGGGTAAGATTAAATTTTAATCTTAAATCAAATTTTGTAATATGCAGAAATAGTTCAAATAAATATGTAAATATACTTCAAATAAAACATTCAAGAATGGGCACTGCAATCAATATAAAGTCCCTATTTCTCATTCCTGTTATTGTTCAAACATACAAAGCCTTAAGTATCATTTAAAATCCCACAGGAAAGTTTTTATGTACTATAAATAATTCAAAGTAGTTTAAATATCTTTAAATAAATAAAATGTATTGTGTTCTGTTTTTAATAAAAACAAAATTATTTTGAAATCAGGAAAATACAAACAATTATACAGTATTATTATTTTTATTAAAATGCTTTTCTAGAACTGTGTCTGTACCAATTCTTCTTTTAATATAATTAAAAAACATGCTAAAACTTGTTATGCCCATACCAAAATGCATATGGCCTGATATTTTGTACTAATTGCGCCTTAAAAATTTTTCCCACTACAATCTTTTACATGTTCCTTGTAAGACTCATGAACCAAAAATAAAAAAAAATTGTGTAATCACATAGAAGTCAGCTCCATAAGCATCAGCGTGTGTGTTCGTTCCCCTAGAGATCAAATCCCCCAGGAGTAACACAGTATGAACCTATATGGACAGCACACGTAGTAGGTTAGTTTACAGGAGAGAAACTCTGAATCTCCTAAATGGAAAATAGAGATCAATGTCCTTCTTGTATATAGAAAGACAATACCTTTATAATACTGGATAGTCAGCAGGCCTGGACTTAATTCTGGAGAAAAAAGTTGTTTACCTTCTATGACTGCATACCATGAACACATTCATGAAAAGGGAAAATTATCCAGTGTAAAGGACATCTAGTTACTTGCTTGCAAAACATGCAAAAACCTGAGTAATCTCCAAAGACTTCACCCTTGATTTTATAACTTCTGGCTGTATGGATTCGTAGCACATGCATTTAATTTGTCTCACACAGCATTTATTTTAGGATATTTAAAATAAGGTAACATACTAGAAAATGACACCGACCTGCAATTTTGACCACAGCAATATCCAATCCCTGAGGTTCACACCAAAGCAGCTCAAAAAGAAAAAATGTCCCCCGAAAATTGAGTCTACCACTCAAATCTCAGAATCCTAATGTCTTTCTTTCTTTTCTCTGTCTTTTTTTCTTTCTGGCAATAATGACTTTCTTCTTACAAATTTTTATTAGCATTGCCATTTAGCCAAAAATATTAATCCGGAAATTGTATTGATACTGCATCAATCCTACATAAGCTACTGCAGTCCCTTGGCCAATTGTGACATGGTCTGAACATACATTCTCAAACCCTTACCCCACCTGTATGATAAGCAAAGCAATATGTAGGGCGGTGCCTGTAGCCCAAAGGAGTAGGGCCCTGGCCCCACATGCCGGAGGTGGAGGGTTCAAACCCAGCCCTGGCCAAAAACTGCAAAAAAAAAAAAAAAGGAAAGGAAAAGAAAAGCATTATGTAAATCAGTAGACAGAATACCCATGGGGGACACCCACTTGGGTCCCCCTCAGTTAGCAGAGCTTCTCTTCCCCTCTTTTTCTTACTTATCTTTTTTTCCCCTAATAAACTCTGTCATTTACTTACTCATGTGGTCCAAGGTTTTAGTCTTTGAACCTTGTGATCAAGAACCCGACACAGAGAAATTCTGGCTTCCATATGATGCACTAACTACACGGATTTCACGTTGGTTTGTGAGAACAAAAGTACTGCTTGTGTTTTGGGGGGTTTTTTTTTTTGTTTGTTCGGTGGTTTTTGGCCAGGGCTGGATTTGAACTCACCACCTCCGGCATATGAGGCTGTCACCTTACTCCTTTGAGCCACAGGCACTGCCCCTGCTTGTGCTTTCTTAAACAGTTTAAGGTCTGCCATATAAACCTCTGTAGTTGAAGACTCTGTGTTTTCAGAAACAGGAAAGCAAGTGTCCTGTTTTGCATAAGAAGTACAGCCCTAAGATGCACATTGTGACCCTGGAAGGAATGTGTGTGGAGCACTACTGTTGAGGTTTCCTAAGTGAGATTTATATCAGTCACCAATTCCAATGTTCTTTCCCAGCTGGCGAGTAGGCCTTTAAATTTCTGCTTAAGTTTAAGTAATTGAACATATTCAATTTCTGAAAATAGTTATCTAACATATCCGTTTTATCCACTCTATCATCCAGGTGACATTCACTTGCTGCATGGAATGAGTGAGAAATAGTTCTGGATTTAGCAGAGCAGAAGCACTCATTAGTGCTCCTCCGGATGTTTCCAGAAGACATCTTGGTAGTATTGTGGGTTATGGTAATCAAGTTACGATCAAAGTCACCTGCTAGGAATAATGGCAGAACCAAAGTCAGGTAAAATCAAAGTGTTTATAAGAGTTTGGGAGAGCCACATCACAAACTTTCTCTTTGACAAAAAAGTTTTGGCAGTAGGTCTGAAAGACAAAGTTATTATGGTCCCACCTTCCCTGTCTTTCTTAAGGTCTAACTTATTATTTTTCTACAGATGCCTAGGGTTTTACTCCTTTCCCACTATGATAGAAATGGTTCTATTCAAGTAACTCAATTTTATTTCTCCCTCATATAGGAAATTTAGTTTTGTAGGGTACTAAATACTTTCTCAGAAAAACAAATGCCGAGAAAATTTAAGACCAGAAGGAAGTGTTCTGAAGGAAGTACTCAGATCTGCATCATATATTAATCAGCACAATGGGTATCACAAGTAAATAACCATCCAAATTCTAGGGTTCAAAGCCCAGATACCACAATGGCTCAAGAGATAAAGCAAGACAATAAAGTTCTCCACAACAAGACAAACAGAAATTTACCCTATTTATCAATTATTTCCATAATGTGAAAGGCAGAAACAGGCTGGCTGAATTGACAAAAAATCTCAAGCCAAGTATTTCCAGGAAACGTACTAAATGAAAGGACTTATTCAGACTCAAAGTGAAGAGATGAAAACTGATATTCCATGATAATAGAGACCAAAAAAAAAGTTCATGCAGCCAGCCATGCTCATATCAGATAACATAAACTTCAAAGTAACAAAAGCAAAAATTCAAACACAGTCATTACAAAATGGCAAAGGAAACAATTCTAGAAGATAAAACCATCCTAAACATCTGTGCACCTAACACAGGTGCACCCAGATCATAAAGCAATTTTTATTTGACCTACACAGAATAATAAATAGCAATGTTATAATAGCCAGGGTCTTCAACTCTCCTGACGGAATGAGAAAGTCTTCCAAAAAGAAAATAAACAAAGAAACAATGGATTTAAACAGTATTCTAAAACCAATGGACCTAATAAACATTTACAGAGCATTCTACCCCAAAACTATGGAATGTACGTTCTTCTTATCAGTTCGTGGAACATTTTTAAAGACTGATCACATCTTAGGGCACAACACAACTCAATAAAGTTAAAATAATAGAAATTATACCATTCATCTTCTTTGACCACAGTGGAATGAAATTTAGGAATCATTACAACAAAACCACTCAACTCTATACAAAGTCATGAAAATTCAACAACTTACTGCTGAACAATTATTGGGTCAAGAAGAAATTAGGATGGAAATAAAATGATTAGTCAAATGAAATGACAAAGGAAATAAAAAAATTGTGGTATGCTTCAAAAGCATTCCTAAGAGAAAATTTTATAGTCTTAAAAGTCTATGTTCAAGAAACAAAAAGATCACAAATCAACAATTTAGTGAATCATCTCAAGAAATTAGAAGGGAAGTGCAAACCAATATAAAATCTAGTCAAAGAGGAAAAAAGAAAAACTGATGTCAGAATACAAGTGAATGAAATTAATAACAAAAGAATTATACAGAAATTAATAAAGCAATAAGTTGGCTCTTTGAACGTATAGAGGCTTCTCACTATATAGACATGGACAGAAACAAAGGAGCTCAATCAGAAATGAAAAAGGAGATATTACAATGATACCAGGGAAATACAAAATATCATCTTTGAATACTATGAAAATCTATATGTACATTAGCTTGTAAATGTTGAAAAAATAAATTCTTAGAAACACACAATCTCTCTAGGCTAAATGAGGCAGAATAGAACAGGTGAACAGACCAATATCAAGAAATAAAATTGAAGCACCAATAAAAGCATCTTACAACAAAAAAGAATCAGACAACATAGTTTCCCAGACAAATTTTAAAAGACCTACAAAGAGCTTGTACCTAGAATCCAAAAATTATTCCATAACATTGAGAAAGAAGGAATCTTCCCCCAATTCATTCTATGAAGCCAATATCACTTTGAAACCAAAGCCAAGAAATGACACAATTAAAAAGAAGACTATGGACAATGTCTCTTATGGACATAGGTACATAAATTCTCAATAAAATCTGAGCAAACTATATTCAGTTGCACATCAGAAAAATAATCCACTGGAGTCACGGTGCAGCCATGGACGCCACGAATTGCAACACCACCACCGCGGCAGCGGCTTTGAGATCCGCAGCCACCATGAGCCCCTCCTCCTCCCCCCCACCCCCTGCAGTCATCACGAGCCCCACTCCCAGGGCCCAGCTGTGGGCTCCCCTCTCACAGCCAATCGTTGTTGCTGGACTGCGAGAGAGTGGGAGGGCAGAGGGGAGAGTTTTGGATGACCTGTGCACCAAGGTTGGAGGTCAAGATTTGGGGGTCGGATGTGAGTGTGGTTTGGAGCTGAGCACCCAGAATAAATCTCCTTTTCCAACGTAAACCGGGGGGAGAAATGCCAAAACTGGCAACTGGCAAGATAGTGTGGTTTCCATAGAATCATTATAATCAGTGAATCACATGCAAGCCTGAGAACCACTCACAGCGCCATCTGGTGTTCACAAAGTATATTGCATTATAAATTAATTCCACTTAAATTGACAACAGCAGCATACATAAGAACCTTTATTTCTATATACACATAAGAATAACATTCTTGAGATTGTTTTTTTTTTTTGTGAATATCCTTTTCTTGGAGGCACCATTGATAAATAATTCTTTATTTCACTTTCTTTTCTTAGGCTATTTTTATTACCTCCTATTCTCAACTGAACATTTCTTCTTCCTTTCCCATGTTAATTTCTTTGTTCTCTCTCGCCCTCCTCTCCTTCCCTTCTTATAGCTTCTAAGAGTGCTTATATCATATTTGTTAGAGGCTTTACTTCTTCTTTATTCTCAAGTATTTTACAAGAAGCATTTTTGTTGTAGAATACTTTTTTTTTTTCTTCTTAGCTGTTGTTCTGTGATTGGCTGTTTGTTTGTTATGTTTTATTTGTATGCTGATGTTTCTGACTGTGGGC
>CAUYON010065962.1:0-31881 GCA_963573935.1 Arctocebus calabarensis | reverse complement strand
AAAAAAAAAAAAAATAACATTTTACTTCATTCTTTTCATCTCTTTGTATGTATTATATAATGTCAATATCTTAATATAACATATAGTTGAGTTTGGAAATAGATACATATTCCTATATGGGGGAGATCTAATTTCTTTATTGGTACATATGAGTTATCAAAAATATTTGAATGCTCGAATAGTTTATTTCTTTTTGCTTTTCCTTACTTTTTTATTTATTGATTGATTTATTGAGCTAGGGTCCTGCTCTGTTACTGAGCGGGAATGCGCCAGTGCAATGATAGGTAATAGCTCACTGCAGCCTTGAGCTCCTGAGCCCAAACGATCCTCTTGCCTCAGCCTCCTGAGTATCTGGGACACAGCAGTGTGCCACCACACCTAGCATGTTTTTGTTTTTTTTTCTGCTGTGGTTTTTGGCCGGGGCCGGGTTTGAACCCACCACCTCTGCCATGTGGGGCCGGCGCTCTACTCCTTTGTGCCACAGGCACCGCCCCACACCTGGCATATTTTTTAGATTTTGTAGACACTGAGTCTTGCTGTGTTGCCCAGGCTGATCTAAGACTCCTGGCCACGAGCAATCCTCTGGCCTCAGCCACCCGCAGTGCTGGGATGACGGTGGACCCTCTGTGCCAGGCCGGGAGACTTGATTTCTTAGTCTCTCTGCGTCCCTTGACTTCCTAATTAGATGGAGAGAGCCTGGGCACACAGACGTCTGCATCTCTCCTTGTGGCCTTAGGATTCTGCTCAGTATGTAAGAAAAATAGCCACTACTGAGACGGCTGCCCAGAGACACCGCTGCCAGATCGTCCGGTAAGAAGGAAAATGTTAGAGGAAAAGGAATGTTAGATCGGGTGAAATTCTGAGGGAAAAGTGTCAGAACCTGCAAGAAATTTCTCAGGAGGAAGTTGTGGAGCAGAACAAGGAATGAGATACGCCAAGGACCCCCCTGTGAGGCTCCGAGTCCAGCACAGGGCAGGTGGGCTCACCTCTCCCTCCCTCACTCTCCGGCAGTAGGCAGGCCCATGAGCTGCCAGAGAGGCTTCCTGCCCTATGAGCCTAAAAGCTCCTGTCACCAGTGACCTGGAAGCTTCTCAAAGACAAAGCACCAGCCTGCCAGGCCCGTAGGGGTCACTTCCCTCGCCACAGACTCAGCGCCGCGCTGCTTCTCCACCCTCTGCGCCTGTGTCCTCCCCAAGGGCCTTCAGGCCTCCAGCTTTGTCTTTCTGGTTCCCACACAAAAATTTCCCAATGTCGACCCAGACTGCAGTAGCCACAGCGGGCTGGTAGGTCCAGGGGGATCAGCGTGACCCCGGATGCTGGATATTCTGGCTGGGCAGCCTTCCAGAGAGGGGACAGAGAGGCCAGCTAGAGGGCTAGCTTTCCGCAGTCCAGACACTTTTCCTTCCTCCCCTTCCCCAGCTGCAACTACCAAGAAACGCGATTGATCCAGGTGCTCAGAGGCTGTTCTGGATGTACACGCAGCAGGGGCAAAGGCAATCGGTATATCTAAGGTCTACCTACCTTCCCATGTTCATTGGAACACTATTCACAATACGATGGTATGGAATCAACCTAAGGGCCCATCAGTGAGTGAATGGATTAAAACAACGGGGGATATATACAAAACGGAAAGTAATTGGATGGAACTTGTGGTCATTAAGTTAAGTGAAATAATCCAGGTGCAGAGAGACAAATGTTACACATCTTCATTCATATGTGGAAGCTAAAATGGTGGATCTCATGGAGTTAGAGAGCAGAACAGTGGTTATAGAGGATAAAAAGAGAAGTTGGTTCAATGGTACAAAAACACAGTTGGATAGAGTAAGCTCTAGTATCTAATAATACAGAGGGGAGATGTAGTTAAGAATAATTTGTTGTATATTTTAAAACAACTAGAAGAGAAGAATTGTGATATTCCCAACGCAATTAAAAGATAAATGTTGGAGGTAATGGATATCACTATTACCCTGATTTCATCATTACGCGTAGTATACAAGTTTCAAAATACCTGAGGTACTCCCCAAATATGTATGACCATTATATACGAATAAAAACGTGAAATGAAAACCAAAATAGGCATTAATAATAATTGCCATTGCCAATTTAATACTACATTAGAAATTACATTGGTGCTTTAGAATATAGCACAACTGCCAAAGAAGAAGAATTTGTTTAAACCTCACAGCATATCTAACAATATTATCCCTTTATATGTGAAGAAATTGAGTCAAGGCAACTGAAAACTTTAACTTTCAATTTAAATACATTTTTTCTGAATCTGAATAATAATATTACTAACAAATAATTATAGCAATAGCAACATATATAACCGATTAAATTTTATAATGTGCTAGATCCTAAACCCTTTATTCTTACAAGAATTCCGTGAAGTAGAATGAAGAACTCCATGAAGTAGTAGTATAATTATCGAACCCAGACAGAATTAACTGGAGTTTAAAATACAATGGGAGTTACTGGTCTTAAGGAATTGTTGGAACCAGGATTTAAACCCTCATGTCTGTGCTCTTAAGGAAACCATGCTGCCTCTAACTGCTCTTCCCCATAGGGGTTCCTTATGACATTCGCCAACAATATTTGTATCACGGCTGACCCCCGTCATCCTCACATCATTTCTAGGTCTTTATTCGTTTAACAATTTCCCTAAAGAGTTAATATTAATGAATATCGCATTGTTGGAGGCCAAACCTACGATATTTTGGTGTGAGGTCAGAGAGATACATTTGAAATTTGAAAAAAAGATTATGTACACCACTTAAATTCTGGACTCATTTAGATATTTTCAGCCTGAGTGCTTTGTTTACTTGTTCCATTTAGCTTTAGAATTGTCTCACTTCTCCACTTCCCTGAGATGTCTGGGGATGATGGGAAGCCAACTTCTTCTCGTAATTACACAATGGTGCCTAAGATACATGCCTAGTCACCGTAACATCTGAGGCAGATTGTTGAGCTCTTAGAGAAATCAAATTTTTTAAAATGGTACTTGTGAATTGCACATCCTAAACTTTCTACCTTATAGTATCCTGGCATCCAAGTCACTTTTGAAATGTTTAGATTTAAACACTATAATTTGTCTGTTTCCAAATGCCCTAAAAAGTACCCTATGTGGCTATTATAAGCTACAGATCGAAAGGTCTTCGAAGAAAATGAGCTGTCAATGTAGCACAAGGCAAGTGCAGATTCTGCTTACCATGGTAAAAACCCTTCTGCTGGGTGCTGAGGAATCCTAAATTTAAGCTGCTTTGCACCCTTACCCCGAGAGCCCGTGGAACACTGCAACTGTAGAGCTTCATTTCTGTTGCAAGAAAATGTAATCTTAATTCACTGATTATGATGCTATGTTATATTAATAAGTCTCCTATTATGCTAAACCAGCTGGCCACACTCCACTAACTCTGGAAGACAATGGATGAATACATTAGCCGTCTGGCCCAAGTTCCAACTTTCCATCTGTGAGTTGGCCCCATTTGCTGATGATGCTGTACATGGGAGACTAATTTTTTTTTTTTTTGAGATAGAGCCTCAAGCTGTCACCCTGGATAGAGTGCAGTAGCATCACAGCTCACAGCAACCTCCAATTCCTGGGCTCAAGCGATTCTCTTGTCTCAGCCTCCCAAGGAGCTGGGACTACAGGCGCCCGCCACAACGCCCAGCCATTTTTTGGCTGCAGCCGTCATTGTTGTTTGGCGGGCCCAGGCTGGATTCGAACCCGCCAGCTCAGGTGTACGTGGCTGGCTCCTTAGCCTGTTGAGCCACAGGCGCCGAGACGAGACTAATTTTTTTTTAAAGTTAGAAGAATATTGGTAAGGATGGTGGAAAAGAGGGGCAGAGAAAAGGGTATAGAGAAAGCATTTGGAAATACAGTTATTATTGTTCATTCAGATTTTCAAATTTAGACCTCTTTTTCTTTCTCTGAAAGGTAACTCTTGGGCTTTTTAGATAAAAAAAACTTACAGGAGAATTTTCAATGCAGTTTTATTTAATTCAATTGATTAGCCATCCTCAACCAGAGTAATACCAGATGAAATATTTTTCCTAATAGGGGATTTAGGGGAATAGCAACAGATTTAGTAATTCTGGCTGACCTTTCAAACAAATCTCTTAAGAGAACCAACTTCAAGCACATCTAGCACTTTTTCCCAGACCCTTAGGCTCTGTCTCTCCCCACCCCCATCCAGCTGTCCATCCCTAATCTTATTTACAAAGGGAACTCAAATATAGATCATAAGGATAAATAGTCATTTGATGTTTTCTTAAAAGACAAAAATGTCTCCTGAGAATTATGTATAGTATCACTGAACAAAATTAAAAATAACCACTTTAATCACATATTAAAATACATCATGTACTTTACAAATGATATGATTTTTACTAATATTCTGATAAAGTGATAGTGCTCTATATGGACAGAAATGCCATATATGGGTTAATTTCACTGTGGAGACCGTCACGTGAATTTCTGGTACAGTCAAAAGAGAACATAAATGTTCTCATTTCCAAAGATTTGCAATGTGAGCAAATGCTTCCCTTCTCTTCTGAAGACAATATTTCATGGAAATTTCAATAAGCACCTGTGGGGGCCCCTGTGTCTCAGCAGAGCTCTTATTATTTAGCAAGAGGAGAAAATGCAAAAGTAGATGATGACGAGAGTATGAGGTGATGATGATAATAAAGGTAAGAGCAGGCAAAGATGTTGCCTCAGCTCCCTGTAGAGTGTGTAAGGACAATTTTGAAATAATTCTGCAAAGAAGAGCACATTTAATGTACTTCTTTTTTTTTTTTTTTTTTTTGAGATGGAGTCTCACTGTGTCACCCTTAGTGGAGTACTGTGACATCATAGCTCATAGCAACCTCAAACTCTTAGACTTAAGTGATTCTCTTGCCTCAGCCTCCTAAGTAGCTGGGAATACAGGTGCCCACTACAATACCTGGCTATATTTTTCATTGCATTTGTCATTGTTTTTAGCAGGCCCCCGCTGGATTTGAACCCACCAGCCTGGATGTACGTGGATGGTATCCTAACCACTAAGCTATGGGCACTGAGCCTAATGTACTTCTTTAAGAAAGTGCCAGGTCAATTTTGAAATTCAGATAAACAATGATATATCTTGGTATTTATGTCCCAATAATGCATGGGATAGTCTTATGCTAAAGTGACTTGTTCATCTGAATTTCAAATTTAACCAGGCATCTTGTATTTTTATTTGCTAAATCGGACAACCCTGATCTTGAATCACAGTCTCAGAACTGTCACATCATTGTTTCCACCTAAATTTCATTGGCCAGAGAAAGTCTCATGGCGGCGCTCAAATACAGTGCCAGGTAAGAATATGCTGGGGGGGGGGGGGAGTCAGGGGTAGGTGGAGGGGGTTTGGGGTGGGTTGGGGGTGAATACACATTTTGAACAAGCTAATCTACAACAATTTGTCAAGCCCGGCAAAAAGACCAATAGGATATAAGTTAGACATTATAAACTCATTTTTTTTCTGAAAAAAATGGTTGCTTTGTTTTACTCAATTTTGCAAAACCTATGCTTTTGTCAGGTATATAATGACATTGTAAATGTCATAGGCCTTAAAGTAAAACTAGTCTCAGTATCTTTGCTTGTGTATTTTATAGAAAAAGTATCATGCAAATATGTCCTAATAATATGTCAGTTAGCTATTTTCTAAAATAATAGCACTTTTGAATTTCAATTTCTCCATGCATAACCTTGTGCCTATTTGCATTAAAACAACTCTACGTTTATCCGAATGTTTCTTTTTATCACTCCTGGCTTCAGTACAGATGCATTTCATCTTTGGATTAGAGCAGTCACTCCACGTACGTTTTCATATGTGGTAAGTTTTTAAAAGCTTATTATCCTATGGATTAATTCATAAAATCAAAGAACACATGAGTGTTACTGGTGATTTTGATCCAGTAACAATGTCATTTTATTCTGTATTAACAGATCATTTTTCTCTCGTCCTAGTTTAGATGTGATTTGTGCTTACTCAGTTCCTGCTGTAGTCTTTGGTATAACTTGCTTTTAAAACACAAGGTGAAGCATGGTTCACATTGCCACACAGCAGTCATTCAGAGGCAAACACATAAGCAAGAACATTGATGATATAAGAGCTGATCTTGTCTGTTTAAATAAGTAAACCTATTATGAGAGGTACGCAGTCTTCCGAAGCCCTATTCACATCATTCATCACTTAATTCCTATTCATTCCCCGAGTATTTCTGACATAACACAGTGGACATGCTGAGAAGACAGTGAAAAAGGAACCAATCTTTTGAAATAATAAAACAAAAATACCTTTTTTTCCTGAGTATGAGCGCACAATTTATATACATCGTTCCACATAATCTTCACAAGTCAGATAAATTGAGAGTTGTGGTGCTTGTTATACTAGTTAAGAAACTGAGGCTCATGAACATATACATTGGAGTCAAATAAACTCAGTTTCTATTTTTAACTGACGCAGGTGAAATCCTTGGCAAGTGACTAAAGGTCTAGTGTCCAGTTGATTTACCAGAGTGGGAATAGACAAAATAACCCTGAAGTCACAGGCTTCTTAACTAGCACCAGGCTTGGAACAGGAGGCACAGACCCCAGGCACCCAGTAAGTCCTGTGGGATCAACTGAATGAAACATACTAGCAGTGTTGCACCCTCTTCCTAGTTCGTCATCAGTATAACAATGTCAAATTTCTGAAACTCCCTCACCACTGGGGCTCTGAATTTAAGGCAAGTTCCTGATTCTTCTTTAAGCGCAGTTTTTCCTTATGTTATGTATTCCTTTGATTTCTTTTTAAGGAATATTAAAGATTAAAATATGAGGGTATAGATGATTAGGTTACATTGTTCACATTCGTCAGGCAAATTCCAAGTTGCACTTGAGCCCTCCGCCCAGGGAGTGCACTGTCCACCCTCACCTTGTGCCCGTTAGGTGAGAGCTCAGCAGTTCACCTCCCACCTCCCCTGCCTCCTCTCCCCCCACTTAAATTTAATTGGTAACTTTCCATCAGGTATATTGATTTATGTAAATTAATGATAAAATAGTGAACCTCTACAGGAAACATTGTTATCCCTGATTTTGTCAGACCACATTTACTCCAGAAATCGATTCCAAGAGGAAACTGGTTTTCCCAGAGTTTAATAAGAAGCAACAAATCCCAGCCTGGTTTGATACTCTCACTCTCTACCATGATGACCAAACTCAATGATATTTCAAGGCTCTATAAGTTTTATAAAATACTTACATCTAGTTGTATATACACAAGATGGATTAAGATGCTGAAGAGCAGCTTATAGGTCTGGGTCAACTTTATGCACCTCTGTAATCATTCTGACTTTCCAGAGTTGTAATGTAGGAGTCAGTGCTAATTGTTAGGTGTGCTGTGGTCTGTGAGAGTGTTCAGGTTTAGAATAATTGTCTATAGTACTGTGCTTCACTTAACTACTGCTTTATTTCCCAGGCAATCAGGCCACATTCTACTTAAGAAAAATCTCCAGACAGAGCTTCTGAAAAGGAGTTCGTGTGGTTGATCATTATTGGCTTGGTAGAATGCAGAGGGTTGACTTGACTTTGTTGTTGAACCGAATATTGTATTTTCCATTAATATGAAAAGCTCCGGAGGGTGGAGTGTTCTGTTTTTTTAAAAGTTGTCATTTCAAACAACAATATCATGTCTGAGAGCTCAATTTTAAGTCAGATTAGTTCTAAGATGTAATACAAAGTAGGAGAGAGAAGAAAACGGCTTAGGACTCAGGAGGAATGAGATTGGAATTCCACCTTCCATCCAGCTGTGTGAAATTGGAAATCTACTTGTGGTCTTACTTTTTTCTCATATCTAAATAAGAAAGCTATTATCTCCTTCACAGGGCATGGTAAGGGTGACATTCTGTATGGAGAGTGCTTAGCACAGAGCCCAGCCTAGCTAAGGACACCCCGCTGAAGCTCAGTCTAGTATAAAATTTAATATATGGCTCTGGAACTTAACTTAAGAGCAAAGTTGGAGCTATAAATGAAGAGAGAGATCTGAAAGCGTCAATGCAACAGATAATAACATTTTGAAATGTCCTTAAATTTGAAAGGGGGATAGCTAATTTGAAGATCAGCGTCTGAAGATGTCAAGGCAGTGGGCACTTCATTGCCAGTTATACCTTAAAGCTGAGTGCAGGCAAATAGGTTTTTGAATCCTGGGGTCTGTAACCAGAAAGAGAGAGCTGTGGAAACCTCAATGGCAAGCCAGTCTGTCTGCCTGAATGTTCAGTGGTGTGTCCATGCTGATTTCAAACAAAATACTCTTCACTCTATTGGTGAGTCCGATGATGCTTTTATCACAGCAGGATAAATTCCTTGGGTTAAAATTGGCACCCATTATGCAAATGAAATTGAAGGGTTCATTAGCTAAATGGTAATTGAAGTAACTTGCATTAAAGAAATGATATACAAAATTCCTATCAAGAAAAATTATTTTTACAATAACCTTTACAAGGCTTCTAAGCAAATGATAAATAAATCAAGATTTTAGAATTGTTTATTGTAGATATTTACTGGATCCACAGCTAACATTCTGTTCACGATGCATTTTTCTATTTATTTATTTATTTATTTATTTATTTTCTGGCCATTGCTTTGGTTCCTGCTCATAGTAGGAACAGGAAATACATTTCTTACGGTACTAACAGGGAAGAGAGTGGCTGATATTTCAAGGTACAGCACTGTATTGTCAACTTACAGATGTGTAAAATCAACAGAATTTGAAAGAAGACTTCCCGGGTCATCTGAGGTGCATCTAATCAATCTCCACATGTGCTGCGGGGATAACACCTATTGTTGGCCTTGCTCATACAAATGGTTTTAAAACATTTCCTCTTCTTCAATTTTCTGGAGAAAGTTTGTATTGAATTGGCGTTATTTTTTCTTTACATGTTTGCTAACTTCGACCAGTAAGGTTATCTGGAACGTTATCTGTAAAATATTTTAATTTAAACTGAGGCACCATATCGTTGAATTGGGCATTTTTTTTATCTAATGTAACAATATCTTTAAATTGGGGAATTGAGTATCATTTACATCCAATGTCATTATCGACATCATTACACTTGTCTGTTTTTGTTTTCTATTTGTTCCATCTTTTCTTGTTTTCTTTTTCTTTTTCTGTTCTTAGATTCACTAAACACTTTTAATTATTTCCATTGTCTTATTAGCTGTAACTCTTTTTAAATGGTTGTATTAAAATCGGTTGTATACATCTTTAATTTGTTATAGTGTACTTCCAAGGATATATGCTACTTCAGACATAGTATAACCACATACTTTTAAAAATAGACTTTATGTTTTAGAGCAGTTTTATTTTCATAGCACAGTTGAGCAGAAGGAACAGAGATTCTGTCATGCACATGTATAGCACCCCCCGCCTACATCCCCCACCAGAGTGGTCCATTTGTTACAGGTACCTGTATCAACACATCCCCATCACCCCAAGTCCATAGTTTGCATCAGGATACAGTCTATGTGTCCTGTGAGTTCAGATAAATACATAGTGACAGGTGTCCACTATGACAGTACTACTCATAGTGGTTTTGCTGTCCCTAAAAATTCTCTGCTCTCTACCTCCATACCCCCCTTCCTCTCAGCCTCTACACAATCAACAGTGTTTTTACCGTCTCCACAGTTTTACCTTTTGTAAAATGTCCCGTAGTTCAAATCATATACTGTATGGTTTTATCAGACTGGCTTCTTTCACTGAGTACTGCGCATTTAAAGTTTTGTGTCTTTTCCTGGCTGGCTGGTCATTTCTCTTCCGTGCTCAATAATATTTCATTATCTAGGTGGACCACAGTTTATCTGTTCACTACTGAAGGGCACACTAGTTGCTTCCAAGTCTTGGCAAAGATGAGTAAAATTGCTATAAACATCTATGTGACAGTTTTGTATGGACATAAGTTCTCCAGGAGAATGCCAGCTACATCACATAGTAAGAGTAGGTTTAATTTGTAAGAAACTCTCAACTGTCTTCACCATTTTGCATTCTGAGTAGCAGTGACTGAGAGTGCCTGTTACTCCAGCCCTTACCAACATCTGCCGTCAGGAATAGTGTCCTCTTTTTCCTCTACTTGTGGTTTAATGCCCGACTTTACTTACGAATATGCAATAAAATCTATAAGGTGCTGTTATTATTTTTGTTTAATCAGTTAGTATCTTTTCAAGAGGCTTCAAAATAAGAAAACAATTGTCTATTTGTCCACGTGCTTATCATTTTGAGTTGTCTTTGTTCATTTGTGTAGAACCAGATTTTAGTATTTCTTATGTGTAAATCAATTAGTAAAAAATTATTTTACTTTCGGTATGTATGTCTGAAACTAATTTCATTTTCCCTTTACTTTTGAAATATATTTGTGCTGTGCATAAAATTTTAGCTTGACAGTTTTTCATCCATACTTTTAAAACTTTAGTAGACGTTCCTATATTTCTTCTCACTTGCATTGTTTTCAAAGAGAAATCGGCTGTCATGCCTAATTTTACTCTATTGCATGAAATACATCTTTTCCCCCTCTCTGGCTGGGGTTAAGATTTCTCTCTTTGGCCAAAGCATTTCGTAATTTACCCATGCCTGGGTTTAGTTTTCCTCGTGGTTGTTAGATTTGGGGCTCACACAGTCCCTTGGGCCTGCAGGCTTCCCACCCTCCCTCCACCTCTGTCGGGCAGCCTACAGTTATCACTCAGCTCACTGACGTTCTTTTCATTTATTTTGGCTTATTGTATCCCTTTGCTTCCATGACACTTTCTCATTACATCCTCCAAGTCACTAATTTTCCGTCTGCTGTGTCTAATAGGCTGGCAGATTTTGTTCATTGCAGCTGGTGTCATTTCCATCTTTATAACTTAGAGTTTGACCATTTTTAAATCTTCCATGTCTCCTAACGTTTTGAACATCTAGTATGTAGTTACTAACATTGAATTTCACATCCTATGTGTGAGTCCTTGAGGACCCACTTCAGTTTACTGATCATTCCCGTGGGGGGTTTGCTCCCTGCTTTTTGGCACACCTGTTTTTGGTTAGGCCACACGTTTGGGATTCTACCTTGCTGAGTGTTGGGTATTTTTGCACTCCTACTTCTCAGCTGTGGTGTGTTGAGTTTAGTGCTTTAGTTTCAAGTAGATTAGTTACTTGAAAACAGTTTGATCATTCGGGCCTTGATGTTATGCTTGGTTAGGTGGGCAATGAGCCGTGCGTGAACTAGGGCTAATTATTTTTTGCTACTGAAGTAAGACTTTCTTGATTACCCAATGCCCTTTAAATTAGTTCCCCCCCTTACGTTGGTGTGAAAAGAAAATATTCCCAGCCATGTACAAACACAAATGCAGTGATCCTTTCCCCAGCCGCAAGTCGCTTCATTATGTGCATATTTGGCGTCTACACAGGCGAAGGCTTGGAGAGATCTCTGCAAGTCTCAAGGGGTTTTTCTTCATGCAGCTCTGATGTTCTGTTAGGTCACTTGGTTTTCCTGAACTTGATAGTCATCGTTTTAGCTCAGGAAGTCAGATGGCTTCTACCTGAGTTTCTCCTCCCTGAGCTACAGCCTAGAAATTTTCTCGAGCCACTAAGCTCAGGTAGTTACAGGGCCCACCTTGTTTCCTGTCTCTTTCATGGTTCATAACCTAACCATCTTTCATAACCTAATTTCAGCATCTTTAAAACAATTGTCCCATATATCTGTTTCTCTTTTGGCTTTTCTGGATTCTTTCGACTCTGAGTGTATGTTCAGACCCTGTGACTGTGTCATACTAGATTTTAATGTAGATGTGAATATAGTATGCAAATTCCTGTTCTCCCCCAAAATAGTCTCTGCTCTTAACCATTGTGCTGTATCACAATATCGCAGATGTTACTGCATCACTTTTAGAGAAAAAGAGAGAATCACTTTTTTCTTTTACAGAGAATGATAAAGATATACAAGGAGGTGCTGGGGAGTAGATGAAGAGTTCACACCTTACTGAAGAAATAAAGAAAGTTGTCATCTGTACAGAGAGGTGGGGGTGGGGAGCAATGCAAAGCTAAAGCCTGGATCTCTATGGAAGACAGTGAGCCAGAAATCCAGTGAGGAATGAACAGGAGCGTTGCCAAGCAAGTGTCCACAGCCAAGTTGTGGTTGGACAGCACAGACACCCAGGAAGCCAAGCTTGATGGTGACAGCTAGCGTTGTTGCCCAGAAACGGGAACAGAGCAGAGAAAGCAAATTGTGAGGGTGATGCAGGGCTTGGTACTGGAATACCAAGAGAGGGCTGGGTGGGGACAAAGAGCAAGGGAGGAGGAGTTCAGCAACTGAAGTAGCAGAATTCAGGTATCTGAAATGGAAAAAAAAATTACCATTTGGCCATGAGAAGAGTCTTTTAATATTGGAAAATATGGATATGAATGAAAGTATTTTTTGTGCATGACAAGAAGGAAGACCAGAGATGACAGGTTTAAGTTACATTGATTTTGGACAGTACTGAAGGAGTGTAGGGATAATATTTCATCTTGTTGTTTGTGGCATATGGCCATTATCAAGTGGAAAGGAAGGTTAACAGAGGCAGTGGGTAATTGACCATAAGGACAAGTGTCTGAAAGATGGTGAGTGCTTAGAAAGGAAAGAGATTTTGAGCTAAATGCTGGAGAATCCCAGGTTGGGTAAAGCTCAGGGAAGGGTGTTGGTGTAGAAGCACAACTTAGTCCCTGGTGCTGAAGATGTAGGGGAGGATGAAGGGTCAGTTAAGATTCTGGCTCCAGCCTGACTTAGGCGATTATTAAGTGGTGCCTGGCAGGCCTCTTGATCAGAAACCGCACTTCCCACACCAGACTTGGTGCATTGTAGCCTTTTGGAGAGACGACTGTCAAGGACTCAGACCACCATCCCTTGTTCCTGGGCGGCCGTACTCGTGTTCATACGTGTGTCTGCACACTCGCCTAGGTGCCTTCATTCAGAGACCTCCTTACTGGGGGTCTTGGCTGAGATAGTTTTCTGTACCTCAACTCAGTACTTTTACATGTCATCTCTTCCTTCCAATCACCAGTTCATAAAAAAGCAGGTGTCTTTTGTTCGGGTCTCCTGGGCAGCAAGAGATTGCCCTGCCCCTCCCATCCCGCCCCCTCCCCCTGTCTGTGCCCGACCACCTGACCCTCGCCTGCTGCTGTTTTGAAGGAAGAAAAGGGGAACTGGGAGCCGGTGCCAATTTCTGTCTGTCCATTGCTTTGTCACAGGCAGTGAATAAAGGCCTGATTGTTACTTTCCGTTTGGCTCAGTGTCCTGATCGACCATCTCAACACCTGGCTCTTCAGCAGCCAGGCACAGAAAAATTAATCCTCTCCAAACTAAAATGAAATTACTTCAAGTTCTATATGTAACTTAAAATTATAATAGCTCTATGAGTATCAGTGAAAAAAAAAAAGTTACATCGTCTTAGAGTGAATTTTTACACATGCAAGGTAATTTTCTCTGAGTTTCTGCAAAATAGACGAAAAGCCAGAAAACAAATTTAGTGAGGTTAATGACAGCATGCTTAGTAATCAATGCATAATGCCACAATCATATCATTTAAGCAAAACTTGATACTGATTGCTTAAAGACACCGTGATGGAAGATGTGGCTGATATTAAAACAGTTCTTTGAGGATCAGACACTTGAATAGATTTTTCTGTAATTTACATCATTGGATTCATTGTGTATTAGCCATGGCAGGCCCATAGTAAACATTTGTGATTTTCAACTAAATTAAGTACTCAGGCTCATGTATTATTTAATTTTGTTTTCTTTTAAATTTGACCTTTTTCCTTCATGTGTCATTTAGTCACTTATGCATTTTTTTGTCAAATATTTTATTATGTGTATAGAACATATCAGCCGCTTTGCTAAGCACTAAAATGAAAAGATGAAAAATGCCCAGTTCCTATCTTCAATGACATATCAGTATTTATACAATGCTAGCTCTCTGATGAAGTCTGATTGAGTGTTGATAAGAACGGTTTCCATGAGACTCTACAGAAATATCAAGAGGAAAATAATAAACTTTTAGACATCAAAATGTGATGGAGGGAGATGATGTTGAATGTTGTACAATAAAGGAAAAAATATAAACAGGACCTTTCCTTAAAGTTCCCTAGAACATGGCAGGAAAGCAAATACTCTGCTTAGCCTGCTTAGTGCTTTTAGGTTTATGTGACATCTTCCTTATTTTTTAATTACTTTTTCTTAGCATTAAATCTTTGTTTTCAAAACATCCCTTTTTTGCTGCTTTCAGAATCTAAGTAAAGTGATCTCCCCCTCCATTTCTTTCTCTTCCTTCCTTTTTTCTTTCATAATTGTACAGGATTTAGAAAAGAGTTAGATACCTAAGGAAACAAGATAAATGTTAAGTTTTTATTTCAATATAAAAAAAAGTGTATCAAGAAATTTTTTAGATAAACACTTGACCTAGAACTGCCTTTTTATGTATGGTGCAGTGACTTAACATTGTGAAAAGTGAACTAAAAATATAAGCTATTCAAATTCACATAGGATGTCCTCTTAGAGATGCTTAAGGATTTGCTTGATTCTAATTGCTGTACAAGAATAAGACGAGTGCCCAGATCTCAAATCAAAAGGCAAAATCATCTAGAATTAAAAAAAAAAGCATTACTTTTTTTTTCTTTTGGCATTTTAGAGCTAGGAACAAAAATAATACCATAGGCAACCGAAAAACTGATTAAAACATTTTGAGATTGCCATTTACATATGCTATCCATGCCACATAGACCCTATTGGGAAATTATTTTTTAATAACTAAAAGAAAACTTGTGATCGAAATGGATCCCAAGGAAGAAACATCTTTTGAACAACAGTTATTACAGTCATCTTACCAACTAAAAAAAGAGTATGTCCATGTTACATATTTTGGGGCTAAAATCTAGGTTAAAATCAGAGCCCTACATTCAGGGATGATGAAAGCGGAGCCATCCACTCCAAATAATAGAGAAAATTTGCTCATTCTTCTTCTCTTCTTCCCTCCCTTTTGTACTTTATTCCTTCTTTCCTGTGCTTTTCTTCCCCCACTGAGTATTATATAACAGAGACTGATCAGGGGACTGAAGTGATAGAAATAAGTAAGACAGATTATTTTAGGAGGTCATTGGCAAAAGGCAGACCTAAATACATTAAATCGATCTAACATGCAGAGGGGGCCAAAAAACGTACTAGCATTTTAAGAAAGGAAGGGAACTATTGTATTAAAACTCTGTTACTCAATATATACCAATAATGTTTGTTATCTTATATATTGTATCTTGTCTCTCTTGTAATTGCAGAAGTCAAATGTGACTTGAATATTACAATTTTAATACAGATTTTTTCCTTTCTTGAAATGTGTATACCCATCTGGACACCCTCTGTATGTGCCATCACAGAGATTTCATCTAAGTACCATAAAAACACACTGTCTGGGATACATCCATCTGCCTAGGGGTATCTGGAGGGGCTACAGAGGGAAAGTGATACTTGAGTTGGGTCATGAAATTTGAATGGGAATTTTTCCATTTACACTTGCCTCTACTTTCATCTCTCTCTCACCAGAGTCCAAGGCCAAGAGGGAGACCTCACCCAAAATCTCCTGGGTCTTAACTCTCCTTCCTGAACTTTAGTTTCTCCTACTTCATGAGAACTAATGAAGAAATAATGTTGATGAGCCCTGCCCAAGGCAGGAAATCTTCAGCAGGATCTTAAGATGTCGTCTTAGCCAAGGGAGGAAGAGGAGAGTGTTCTCTGCCAAATAACTGATGCCTTCATATCAGCTCACCTGGTGTCTCCATTCATCAGGAAATAGGAAACATAGATGCTGGAGAACAAGTGTGAGAGAAAATGGGTTACGGAGAGGGTAGGGAAGGAGACAGCACCACCAAGGGAAGGCTGGTAAGATATAATTCTAATGATGCTTTGTTCTTTCACAGTAGGTGAGAATTTCAAGTCCCATTCTCATATAGCTCTTTCCTTTACCTTCAAAGCAAACCTTTAAGACAAAGAAGGAAAATATTAACTCTTCTGATTGATAGCTGAGGAAACCAAGCCTCCAAAGGTTAAATGAACAGTCAAAGGTCACATGGCTTAGTCTCCTAACTATAGTAGGTCCTCTGTAAATTGACCACTCAAGGGACTGGAGCAGGCTGGTCAACATGCAGAGGTGTCAACATAAGCAATGTCCACTGACTCCATGTGCTGCGTGTCCAGGCCGTGGAACTTAGGTCAGCTTAAGGTGTTCTGTGTAGGGAAGTGTTCAAAACTCTGGGGGTTCCTCTGTGTTATACTAATCCACGGGTTTCAGGTTTGTCTGAGAGCATGCATGCTACTGCTACAGGTGAAAGAAGAGTCTGCAAATCATGGGGTTTGAACCTGATTTTTATTCCTGCCACTCGTTCTCACTACAACAAAGACAAAATGCAACTGTTATTTCTCATCATGTAGAGTAGAAAACCACAATCAATAAATATTTATGAAGGCCTGACATAAATCACTGATTCCTTCCTTCCTTCCTTCCTTCTTTCTTTCTTTTTTTCCATTTTATGATTCAGAAGTATGATCATGGTCTGAAATGACACATACATGTACACATAGTAGGTACCATCCAAATTGCCTCATATGCACTCTGAAAATGCCCCAGGTATGGTGACTCAGGCAGTGATTTTGTGATCAAAAGGGGAACAGACATACAGTTTGAAAATGCATAGCCGTAGCATAGAGCATCATAAAACAAGGTCATAGACTCATTAAGCTCTCATGTTTGATGGAAAAATGCATTAGAGGAAGAGGCTGACTCTTAATTATTTCCTTTTTAAAATCCCATCTTTTCATGTACATCTTATCCCCACCACTTCTGTCTCATTTGTAAAATAGCATGGGCTTCTAGGATGGTGATTATCTTTACCCCCGTATGTGTGCATTGTGAGTAGTGTCAAACAGCACTTAGATCAGAAGCAGGAGGACAGAGACGGTCAGCAGTTTGCCCCATGCAAAGTAGCGAAGGGTCTGACTCTCCAATGTCCCTGCCTCGGAGCGTCATGATCCCTGGGTTTTGCAATATAATACCCATATCACTAGTATGGTTAAAGTTTTTTAAACTAACTTTTGGTTTTGTTTGTGGCTTAAACCAATTTATCCTAAAGGAAAATGTTATCTTTTGCTCTAATGAGGAAGAAAGAAACCCCAAAACAAAAATTATATTATTAAAGTATAATGAGATTGTTATTTCTTGGGTTCTTAAACTGATACCCTTCTTCTTCTTTTTTTTTTTTTTAGATATTTCTGACTTTAGAGAGGAGCTTAAGACACAGGGGCATCAAACTGAAATGTTTTCTTTGATGATAATTAAGAGGTTTGGAAGAGAAATGAAAAAAACTGGTTCACTGTGGGATGTTCTTTAATTTAATACTATCTCAACATACTACATGTGCTATCTCCATAGCATCTATCTGTTGTTTTAATCTATGTGTAATAGCAATACTATATCAACATACATAGTATAATATAACATATGCAAATCACAGTTAACACTTTGGGATGCACTTAATAATTTTTATTCTTCATGTACACTATATATAGCAAATGTTTGACATAGGTATGTTAAATACATATTAAGTCAAACCTGGACCGATAATCTCTTTAGTACCATTGTTTGGTCAGATTTCCTTTACAGCCTTAATTGATCAGCCTTTCAACACAAAGAAAGTTCCAAGCACAAACTAAATACTTGGTAACAACTTATTTGCTCAACACTTGGCTCCATATGGACAAAAGAAGCAAGACACTCATCCCCAACATCAGACTGAATAGCCGACACATACACGAGGATGCCAAGACACATTTTCCTTTAGTATGCTAGGTAGGATATTGAACTATAAACAGAACTAAAAAAAAAAAAACCAAAAATCTGCATATGTTGGCCATAGTATCAATTTTATGGAAGAATCTAGTGCTTCTTTATTGGCTCATCTGCTTAGAAAAACTAATCTTTTCTTACTAGAATTCAACTTGTCCCTAAAATGACTAGAGTGTGTGTGGGGGTGTCAAGCATTCACTTGTTATTCTTGTTGGCATTTTTAATATTCTGTCCTAATGAATCCTGAAGCATAGGGTTGCACCACATTTTAAAGACAAAGAGCATTTTGTACAGAAATTTTTTAAAAAGTGTTTTACATATTAATACTGCGTTTTTAAAAACCCAGTGAGGTTGAATACTAGGAAACACGTTTTTGAAAATGATAAACATCATTCTAATTCAGAAGCATTGCAGAGCCATTGCAGGCTTACTAAAGAAGAAATTATGGAGCTAAAATGCAAATGCAATATTCACACAGAGTAACATGAGGAAAAAAACACACCCTGGGCAATCAGTAAGAGAAAAGGAAGATAAAAGGAAACACTTTAGGAATGCTATATACAGTAAAGATTCGGAGATGTCATGCACATGTTTAAAGTTCTATATAAAAGTGAGCTAATGCCTTTTAAAAATTAAAGCTAGAAAGGTTAGGGTAGGAGAAGGCCTTAAAATCAATCAAATACATGTTCCTGTGTACTTCACACTTCCAAATATAAAATGTATAAATTATGGTACTAAGAAGTCATGAAATTGTTACAGTGACAATTTTTGTGACTTCATTAGTTGAAAATTATCTGATCATTATTCTGTCTGAATACAAGGAAATGGTCTAATCAATGATCTTTCTGGCCATTTTTAGCTCTGTGTTTCTACACAGATACCACAATGGTAAAGGAGAAACTGGAATAAGCAGAGAACAAAATCACAAGACATTAGGGAAACCAATCATATTGAAAGTAGAGATACTGGAAAAGTTATAGTCTGTGCAAAGGTCTTATCAGATTTCCAGGTTATGTTTAACTGGAGCAGCTCAGACACACCATTTCCTCAGAGAAGGGTGACAAGCTGGCTTTATGCCACTCTTCCTATACATAAACCTTACCTTCCAATGAGCCCTTATGCTTAATGGACTCAAAAAAATGGACCTTAGGTTCATAAGACTGGACAGAAATCAATTTTAGGGGCATTTTGAAGAGCTCTTCATTTAATATGTCATCATTTACAACTCTCAGCAAAGTGATCTGACTTATTCATTTAACAAATATTTACTGTGTGCCCTTAGTACATCAGACATCGTGTCAATGCCTGAAAATTTGCTCCTGCCAAACCAAACTATCTCATCTGGCATAATTCAATTTATTAGAAAACAAAAAAGTAAAAAATTAAAATTAAATAAAATACATTCTTTCTTATTTCATTGTTCTTGATTACACCTTTGAAGCCATCCAGGCTAAGTCAAGTCAACTTCCTCTTTCAGAGGACATGCACCAACATTAAGAAAAATGCCCCCAACTTACTAAAAAAGAGCTTTTCTTTTCTATGCTCAAGCGTTCTATCTATGAATGCGTTTGTGGTATATATGAAGTATACATTAAATATAACTAAATGTATTAATTTAATGTTTAAAATACGTATCTGTATGTTTTAGTACTATATTTAGTGCTTTAAAACACGCTTCACTAATATGTTACTTCCAAGATCCAATCTATGGGTCTACTTCCCTTGGAATAGTCTCTGTTATCTTTTTTTAATAAACCACAGGGTCTACGGCAAAGTCTATTATCTTACATCTCAGTAGCCACAGAATTGTAAGCATCTCTCCCAGACTTCCTGATCGAGCTCCAGGGGTTAGTGTCCTGTTAACTACTGGTCATCTTAAGTAAAATGTCCCATAACCAACCACTTCAGAGGAAATGTCCATACCTCAACTCTTTTCCAGCAGATTTATTGTGCTCTGTCCCAGTAATTTGAGCCACCACCCACCCAGTGTTCTAGGGAAGACTGCGTGAAGTCTCGTATTTCATATCAACTTCGTCTCTTCATTAATCTTTCAAATAAGATCCCTTCTTTTGGACACGTCATTGGACATCTGGTAATCTCTCATCTACATTACAGGAAAACCCCAAATCTGTTTTTTTACTCCTGTTTTCCCCCCTCTAATTACATGCCATGCTGTTCTAAGAATATGCAAATTATGTCATTCCCCCTCTTAAATTCCTTAAAATACTAATCTTGCCTAGGATATGAAGCCACACAACAGATTCTCCCAAGCTTCACTTCTGTACTTTGCATAAATTCTACTCCTGCCTAGCTCTATTCTAGTTGAGAGCTTCTCTTATCAAGTGTTGGTGAAATCTATAAAGTCTTGTTTGTTTCTTTGTTTTCAAGTCTAGGAGGCGCCTGTGGCTCAAAGGAGTACGGCACCAGCCTCATATGCCAGAGTTGGGGAGTTCAAACCCAGCCCCGGCCAAAAACTGAAAAAACAAACAAACAAACAAAACACTGTATTCAAGTCTAAACTTTGCATTATTCTTTACCTATACTCTTTGCATTGGGGCAGAAATTTCTGACTGTGCTGTGGTATTTTCAATTTCCTGGCCATAGGTGAACATGCTGAATTACTGGGAAATGCCACCATGTCCCTTTCCTTTCCATTTTATACCCAGCATCTTTCCCCTCAGCAGTGATGTCATGTTTACTCAGGAACCCAGAGATGGTCGGTGTCAATGGCTGGCACGTACACGAGGGTACAGGACACGGTGCAAGTTCAGCCTTTTCTGTTTCCTGACATTAGCCCCAGTCGTTTTATGTGTGTAAACCTATCGCCAGGAGCCAATGGGGTTTGGAAAACACAGAAATTAGATAAAAATACTTAACTACTAAAGGTACCATATTAAAAACTAAACTTGGAAAGTGCATACTCATTCTGCTTTTCACTTTGTCATATTTTGATTTTGATTGTTACTTTAAATGTTTTGCTAGCAAAATTTTCAAACCGTCAAAAAAGTAGGCTTGATAGTCTGAATCATTGTCCAGAGGTGATGTCGTCTGCTTGTGTCCGTGGCTAGTTGTTTAACCTTTGCACCACCTTTTCACCTGGGCTCCCAAGACAGAACTCTAATAACCTCCCCTCTGAGCTCTTAGCCATGATTTAAAAGTTAAAGCTTCTGCTGGAGATGCTAAATACAATTTACATTTAAATACAAATGCGATTTAGATTTGGTGGGAGAATTGGGGCATGTAAACACAGCCATCAGAGCAAGAGAACAAGGTGTTGACTGTGTTTTATTGATGAGAACAGGGAACTGGGAATCTAGGTTGCAGAGTTCGACTCCCACCTCTGCTACTTTTTGCTGTTTTCAGGCGAAACAGATTTTACCCATCTCAGTTTACTCATCTGGGAAGAAAAATGGCCCTTATTTTTTCCCCTTTATGTGAACCTCCACTCGATTATTAAACCTGTCTAAAGGTTTTTAAAAATATGAAAAAGACACACAATTTAAAAATAAATATCACACCATTCATAGTTTTTGAAATTAGAATGCTTCATTTCTAAGGCTGAGACAAACGATGTAAAGCCACTCAACGGGGTCGTGAGGTGGAATATTTCGTCCAGATGGTTTAAGGACTTAGTGGTGTGAATGTTCACAGACCTCAGTCAAGGCTAAGACCCACGAGTCATCTCAAGAGAAAGATGTCACAGCCACACGTATTCACACCCCACTGACAAAGATGCTCTCCTTTGCAAAGGTTTAGACAGAGTCTGCTGAGCCCCCTGTTTGCCTCAGCCTCGCCCTTGGGGCCTGTCTCTGCCCTACTCAGTCTGCTTTAGGCAGAAACCCTAGGGCAATCCCCCACCTTTCACACATCCTCTTTGATATCTGATAGACGTCCTCATGCCCCACCCTTTATTTTATGAAGCTGGTTTCTCAGGAATCCCCCACCTGTAGTGTATCTGCCTAGTAAAATTCTGCGCACTATCCCCCACCCTGCTCTCTGACACTAAATGCTCAACTGTCTTTGACTTATTCAGAGTAAAGCTCTGTTTCTTTCCCCTGTGGTGACATTCTTGGTAATTATTGCAATAGTCCTAAACAAATTCTCCCTTGTCATTTTTAGCAAGCACCTTAATATATCTCCCTGTAACATCACCAGCTCACACACACAAAGGTGATGAGCCCTGATGTCTCAAGGGAATCAACTGTCCAGAAAGCCTGGATGATGGAAAACCTTTAGAAGGTCCATCAAGGGCAAACTGTGGGAAAATGCCGATTAGTTATAGAAAGAGAGCAATAGAGTCCAGATAATTCTCCAGGCCACCAGCCTATGTCACTGTTCAGATTACAATTCTTTATCCCAGAACTTTTTGAGTCGTATTTACTGAGAATGAGAAGCAAAGGAGCAGGGGGTCTCTGGATAGCCCATAACTGGCATCAGGCTTTCCTCTTTGTGATGAGGCTGGGTCTCCCTGCTGGGCTGTTCCCTACTCTGAGTTCTGTCCCACCATTACCAGCACCAGTGCCTGTCAGCTGGAGCTGCCACCAGACCCGGACAGGAAGCTCAAACCAAAGAGGAGAACATTCAGAGGCCCCGCATAGGACAGAGCTGATCATTCAGAGGCCCCGCGTAGGACAGAGCTGATCACTCAGAGGCCCCCGCGTAGGACAGAGCTGAACATACCACTGAGCTTCCACTGGCACCTGCCAGTCTCCCACCCCACCCCCATCCTTCCTCTGTTTTATTATTTTCCTCTTCAAATTCTTACAGCCATGAAATACCTCTGGTCAGGTCAGCGCCTATCTGTCCTTGCACTGGGACAGAGTTAGCAGTCCACAAACTGCTTCCCCCCAGCACCGGGACAGAGTTAGCAGTGCACAACTGCTTCCCCCCAGCCCCCCCTGGCCCAGCTGACCAGCCATCCCCTCTGCCTTTCTCTGGGACGTCATCACCCACTTGGGTTTGTGCACCCTCCCGGTCCTGGGGTCTCTCATTCCTCCGCAGTTCACATGGTGTTTGTTTGTTCAGTCTCGGTTTTAGCCATGGGCTGATCACCCATGAAGACGGACGAGATCACAGAGACTCCGTCCCCCACGTGCCCTGCCTCGTGTCCGGTCACTCTATTGTCCCCACAGGCAGTCTCTGCGGCCCGTCCTCCATTCACGAAAAAGTCACTGTGTCAGGGGAGCTTTGCTCGTTTAAGGGTAATTAGAAGTCCTGACACCAAAGAACTGAAAAGGAGACTTTGCCCTGAAATAAAGGAATGCCAGAAAAGACCCCGGTGAAGATCAGTAGAAGGGGCATCCGATTCCTTAGTTTAACCATCACTCCTAACAGTTATTTTTAGAATGTAAAAATCAACAAACAGTTTGTATTTTAGTTTCCAGTATATTAAGTGTGACCAATAATGACTCGCCCTGACTGCCTCTTATAGTTGCCATGGAAACCTAATGAAATCATGGACCACAGATTCCCACTTGAGCCTGACCTGGGCCCCATGCCAGGGTTCCTGTGAGCACACCTTTCGAGTTGACGGGGGCCTGCTCAAAAAATCTATGTCCTTGGCGTTAGAGTCCCATTCAGTGGAAGAAGAAAAAAGGAAAATGTAGCATAAAATTGGTTTAAAGCAAAGCATTCTTTCCGCTTCCATGGGGTGCACAGCACCCCTCAGGTGGCTGAAAGGTCAGTGTGGACATTTGCATGGTCATGGTGAACAGAGGCACCATGGGGTGCTTTCATAGTACTTGGGAGAACTGAGAACATCGACAAACCAGCTGGAACAGATGACAGAGGGAACGAGGGACATCGTCTGACACCAGGAGCTGGTGTGCCATGTTGCGAGGCACGGCCAGCCCCTCCCGGTGACTCCCAGGAACACCCAGGGGAGAGGTGGTACTGGTTTATGTACAAAGGGAGGCAAGATGCTGCCACAATTGGTTCTTAATGTTAATAGAACCTATTTGTATTCAGGGAGGAAAAGCCGGGTTATTTATATAAAAGTGCTTTGCAAACTACAAAGCCCCAAGCAAAAGTAATGTAATACTTCACTCTCAAAATGAGTCAGACTCTGGGCACGTCTCTTCCATTATACATGCACAATTTAAAAAAATATATAAGCCTATCAGCTCCATGATGCTAACGTGCAAATCTGACCCGTTATTGAAATATAAAGAGTATAGGTTGCTTTACTTTTCTCCTGACCAGGCTTCTACCTATTTTTAGATGTGTGCAGAAGGGCTGCTGCTCTTGAATAGCTAATTAAATAGCTAAGGGGGAAAGTCAATGCGGGGGAGATTCTTTTGATTAACTTATCCACTGCATTTCTTTCCTCTGGAATAATCCGTCATCCCTAAAGCACACGCTCAGCCAATGTTCTTTATCAAGCTCCACGTCTGGGGGAGGCAGGCAGGGGCGGCCAGAAGACACCAAGGATCCTTCCCCGACTCGCAAGTACAACTCTTTTGTCACCTGTATTCGGTTTTACAATCTCGGATACCACCTGTCTGAAAGATGAATTTCCCTTCTACTCCAGTATGCTGAACCTTACCCAAAATTACCACAAACATGTTTTATGTGTGATCTTGAAGGCAAATGTACGCAGGAAATAACACCATCAACAGAGCCCCTTTCCCACGTCTGCAGACTGTGGTCAGCTCCAATTGCCTTCCAGCATCCCAGTTCAGCTTTTAAACTAAATCTGGGGTCAAATATTCCTGACACGTGACACTTGCTTCCAGGATGCTCGTGGCATCGGGCCCAGTTCTGTATAAACGCCAATCAATTTACCTACACTTGTGAAGAGAAAACACACAAACAGATTGCTCCAGGAAATCCGATGCATGGGTGAAGGCTCTAAATGGTTAAGTTATTTAATTTCTCCACCCCAACCCACTACTAAATGATGGAAATAAAGCAAAGAAGACGAAGTCCCTCCCCTCATGGAATTTACAAGCATAGCACATTCTAAATAAAGATTGCATTTTAACTTCTGTTAAAAAAATGCAGATTAATTAAGTAGTCAGTGATTATGAGAAGATACTTATCGAGTATGATAAAGTACGAATTGTATGAAAATCTGGGGCAGAGCCCAGGCAGAGAGAGCACCTGGGAAGGAGAGACGAGGAATGACCGGTCGGGACAGCTAGAGTAAGGAGGCCCAGAGAACGTGACGTCCAGGCACAGGTGAGGACACTGGATGACTTTGGAACCCTGATCTACATGTGGGCTGTCTCACCCTGGGAGCAGAAGCCACAGGGGACAGGACTGCTAGTAGGAAATTGAAGCAAATGATCTGCGTGTGGAGATCATGGCCGTCACCACGTGGAAAGCAGACAGTACCGGGCAGGGCACAAGCAGGTCCAGAAGTCAGAAGGGTGTCGGATGAACCAGTGAGTGGGAGGGAAGTTGGCCTAAATTGTGATGAGAGTTTTTGTTTAATTTTTTTGCCCAATTTTTAGTATAAGTGCAAGGAATAAGGTTCTGTGCAACTTTTTTTGAGATTCCTTTTTAAAGAAGTCTGTTGCTAAGGAGGTTGCCAAGGAGACCGAGCAAAGCCTGGAAGATAAGTGACTTCAGTATTTTGTGCAGAATAATTTAAATACCAGAGAGGTGGAGCCAGGAGAAGTTGAATTCCCCCAAAGGAGAAAAATGTGTGAGTTAGACAAGGTCAGTGAAGGGCGGTCATGCGTACATGCGCGTGGTGTATATGTGCGTGTGTGGTGTGTATGTGTGTGTGAGAGAGAGAGAGAGGGAGACAGAGAGAGAGAGACAGAGAAAGAGAGAGAGAGAAAGGGAGTGAGAGAGAGAGAGAAGCTCTCACAGAGGACTCATGGGACTTATGCCTCAAGGAACTAACTGAGAAATTTATTTAGAAAGGAGATGTAACTCTTGATTCAAGAAAAGTTAGAACTAGCTAGGATTCTACCGTCTTATCCAAAAAGCCAGTAAAAATAGAAAGATTGAACTCATTTAGGGAAAAGAACAAAAAGCAGTAATATTTAATAGAAGGAAGCGTCCCTGGAGACGGTTTAGTGTGTAAGAACAGCTAGATTTTAAAGTTAGGCGAAAATGGAGCAGTCACTTCAAAGTCATGCGTACTTGGGAAAGTTCCTCAAATCCTTACAAGCTGTAGCTCTGTTCACTGTGAAGTGAAGGGAACAAACCCATCCTGCTGACCGTGGCTGAGGAGTCTCGTCGTCCAATTCTCTCACAGACGCCTGCCCTGTGAATTCTCTCTCCGACCCCTCTCCTCTGCAGCCCCACCACCTCCTTGATTTACAGTCCTGTCTTGGGAGTCCTTCTGGCTAAGGGAATACGTGGATGCCATTTCCCAGGCAGCTTTTAAGAAGCCATTTGTGCAACTGCACACCCTTTAGGGGACAGAAGAGCCCTTTAGGGGTGGAAGAGGCCTGGGTTCTAGAATCACCACACGGAGGAAAGACCATCACTTACTAGGAACGAGCATCGGGCAATCAAATGTATAGAAATAAACTTTTACCATGGTAAGCTACTAAAATTTACGGGGTAATTTTTACATCAGCTTATATTTTCATATCCAATGTGGGTGCTTGTGTGAAGATTGTAGGTAATGTACAGTCTCCCCAGGAAATGAGTATTTGATACATTAAACTGCCCTTAGGATTAGCTGTGCTGCCTTGAGTAAGTTATTTAACCTGAGTTTCAATTTGCTCATATGTGAACTGTGTCTCCCCAGACATATTTTCTTCTTTATTCTACACATCTCCAATTCTGTCCATCATTTTTCAAGTTAAATATTTCACCATATTCATCTTTTCTAAAAGCTCTTGGGCTGGACAGTGATCTTCTTAGAGTAGAGCACTCCTAATTAAATGTATTACCATATATAAATCTGAAATAGTAGGGGCATAACCTTGCTTATTTTGAATACTAGACATCTTTTGTAATTAAAAAAAGATTATAAAATGGGTGAAAGCAGTATCTCTCTCCTTGTTAAGAAGGTAATGAACTCATGTGTATAAGAGAGCCTACATCTTCACACTATACTCACCTCTGAGTTTGAGTTTCATTGCATCTGTTTTTACGTAATGTTTGGTGATGGGTGTGACATATCACCTTAACTATTCCTCTCAACTTTGTGTTTTTCCAAGATCTGATACTAATGGAACCTGTATCCTTTTCTAAGCTGCTATAAAAATGATAAACTGAAAAGGTTACTCATATTTTCTTCTGGAGGACGGTTTTAAATATCTTAATAAATCTCCAGGTTTTAAATATCTATTTTAAAGCAGCCATCAAAATGTTTTTTCTTATTCTTTTTTTTTTTTTTTTTTTTTTTTGAAATATTGTCACTATGTCGCCCTTGGTAGAGTCCTGTGGCATCACAGCTCACAGCAACCTCAAACTCTTGGGCTTAAGTGATTCTCTTGCCTCAGCCTCCCAAGTAGCTGGGATACAGGAGCCTGCCACAACGCCTGGCTATTTTTTGGTTATAGTTGTCGTTGTTGTTTGGCAGGCTCAGGCTGGATTCGAAACCACCAGCTCCAGTGTATGTGGCTGGCACCCTAGCCACTGAGCTACAGGTGCCGAACCAAGATGATTTTTAATACACTGGCTAACTTCTACTTTTGATATTCTTAGAGAATTTTAATCTCTTGTTCACCTATTCACAATCAGTTTAATAATACTCAGAGCACACTCATGCAAGAAACAGATGTATCGAACAGATAGTTACACAGCAGTTCTCGGCGGCAGCCCACTATCAAAGAGAAGTTTTAAAATTTTGAGTAACTTTTGGTTGTCACAAAGATTAGGGGAACCTGCTACCATTTAGTGTGAAAGGATAATGAGGGAGGCTGTGCATTTTGCAATGGCCAGGGCTGTCCTGCATTTCAGAGGATTGCTCTACACCTGAACAGGATTAAATATTCTGGAGATCCTGTGGGTGAGTGATCTCTGTGTAATACCGCACGCTATCCGAGTCTAGATTCTAACTCTGTTTACACAGCAACCCAAATGAGGAGTGTAGCTCAAGGGTACAGCATTTGACTGCACATACATACAAATAGAAATGTATATATGTATATTTTATACCATATAATTATATAGAACTTTTTAAAAATGCCATCATCTTAGCCACTGACTAAAGTATTTTCTTTGTTAATCTATCAAGATTTGTTCACTCTCTCATAGACCACAGCCATCTTATGAAATTTAAGATGCCAATTCGGCATTGCTGTGTATTCTTCATTTGTATTATTGGACACACACTGAGTCTACATACGCACACACGCACTGTACACATTATACACCATACACTTATACACAGACACACACACATAAACACACGCATACACATACACATGTATACCATGGACACATACATACACACATATACCATACACACACGTATAAACACACACACACATACACACAATACACATACTGGGTCTATGTGTTTGTTTATATTTCCATTAATAATGATTTTAAAAAGTCAACAAGATTTGGATGAAAAATTTCTTTTTCTCTTGACACTTGATCCATCTTTTATAAAGAGGTGCAAGTATCTTATCTTATTACACCTTTTAGTGTCCTGTGTCTGACCCTTCACCTAATGAAATTTACATTATTTATTATTAATTGGTTGCTTCCTATTTTTTCTTTTAATTAGAATTAGGACATAATATATGTTTTTTTAAATTTAATTTTTAAAATTTACATTATTTATTATTAATTGGTTGCTTCCTTTTTTTCCATTTAATTAGAATTAGGACATAATATATGTTTTTTTAATTTAATTTTTAATGTAAAAAGTGTGAGTATATGAAACCCTGAGAAATGAAATAGCAGAAGCTATCAACAAATGGAAGAACACACCATGCTGAAAAGAATCAACATTGTTAAAATGTCTATATTTCCCAAAGCAACCTACATCCCCATTTAAATGCTATCATCATACTTTAAGATTTGGAAAAAATAATTTTTCATTTTGTATGGAACCAAAATGAACCCCATATAGCCAAAGCTATTCTTAATAATGAAAACAAAGCCAGGATATCACCCTACCAGATTAGTCTATACCTCAAGGCCATAGTGACCAAAATAGTATGGTATTGGTACAAAAATAGAGACATTGACATTTGGAATTGAATAGAAAACCATGAGATGAAACTAACATCTTATAGCCACCTTATCTTTGATAAACCAAACAAAACATACACTGGGGGAAAGAATCCCTATTCAATTTGTTGTGAGAATTGGATCACTACATGTAAAAGACAAACTGGACCTGCACCTCTCAACACTACAAAAATTTATTCAAGAAGGGTAAGGGATTTAAATCTAAAGCATGAAACAATAAACATCCTCAAAGAAAGTGTGGGGAAATTACTTGAAGATATCAGCCTGGGAAAGATTTTATGGAGACTTCCGTGGCAATTGCAACAACAAAAATAAACAGATGGGACTTAATTAAAGTGAAAAGCTTTTGCACAGCTAAGGAAACAACAACAAAACAAACAGACAGCCTTCAGAATGGGAAAAAATATTTTCATATTATGAATCAGACAAAAGTTTGATAATTAGGATCTATAGAGACCTCAAATTAATCAACAACAACAAAAAAAGACCAAACAATCCCATATATCACTGGGCAAGAGAAATGGATAACAAACATATGAAAAAATGCTCATCATCCCTGATCATCAGAGAAATACAAATAAAAACTACCTTGAGATATCACCTACCCCCAGTGAGAATGGCCCACATCACAAAGTCTCAAAGCTATAAATGCTGTCCTGGATGTGGAGAGAAGGAAACACTTTTACACTGCTGGTGGGACTGCAAACTAATACAGTCTTTTTGGAAAAAAGTATGGAGAATCCTCAAAGAACTCTAACTAGACCTCCCATTTGATCCCGCAATCCCATTACTGGGCATCTACCCAGAAGGAAAAAAATCCTTTTAGCATAAGGACATTTGCACTGGACTGTTTATCACAGCTCAATTTACAATCACCAAAATGTGGAAACAGCTAAATTCCAGGAATCAACCCAGGAATGGACTAACAAGCTGTGGTACATGTACACCATGGAATGCTGTTCAGCCAATAAAAAATATGGAGACTTTACATCTTTTGTATTAACCTAGATGGAGGTGGAACACATTCTTCTTAGCAAAGCATTGCAAGAATGGAGAAGCAAGAATCCCACATACTCAGTTCTAAAATGAAGGCCGTAGATGAGCTTCTGGCTTCCCTGGAGTACCCTCCTAAGGGAGGGGTAGGGAATGAACAAGTGTGGGGGGGTCACAGTGTGGCACACCTCTTAGAGGTGGGACAGTTATAAGAGGGCCTTTATCTAACAAATGCAACCAATGTAACCTAATTCTTTGTACCCTCAATGAATTCCAAATGATAAAACAAACAAATAAAATAAAAATAGAAAAAAATAAAAAGTATGAGTAGGTAAGTGTACTAAGTAGCTTCGGTTACCACAACAAAATACCATAGATGGGGTGGTTTAACAACAGAAATATCTTATTTATTTATTTATCTATTCCTTTATGTGTTTAGTTTTATTTCCAGTTAATAGGAGGCTACAAAAAATTAGGTTGCAACATTTGCATTTGGTAGGTAGAGTCTCTCTTAGGATTGTGTCCTGTCCCCAAGAAGTAACAGAAATTTCTTTTCTCACAGTCCTGGAGCCTGGAGGTGGGGATGGGAGGGCAGGTTCTGCCCCCTCTGGTGCGGCGCCCTTCCTGGCTGTCAGACACAGGAGAGAGAGACGGAGAGTGACAGAAAGATTTTCTTTCCTCATAAGGCCACAGTCCTGTCAGACTAGGGCCCACCTTTCTGACCTCCTTTAACTTGAATTACCTCCCCTTCTGGGAAGTTAGGGGTTCAACCTGCGAATTTTACAAGGACACAATTCAGCCCATCGCACTAGGTCATATTATCTTAATTTCGAGATGATAAATTTAAAATTATTTGTTATAAAAGGGAAGGACTCGAGTCTGATAGAATTAAGAAACACCGAATTGACACCATTTATGTATTAAGGGCCACTATGGCCTAAAAAAAGAATAAGATATAGCTTCTACCTTGATTAGATTAGTCTAAATTAGAAACAGGCAAAAATAAAAGGAACAGACAAATGAAGAACAGAAGAGAAGCGCCCGATTGGGTCTCAAGGGTGCAGCAGGTGGTGTCCGCAGCCCCTGGGCACTCGCCCTCCCTGTGTGTTGACAGCTTCTCACTGTACGCACTTCTGGTTTCCGCCTGGGAACTTCCTCTGACCAGAGGAACATGTTCAGCCCATGCTCAGGGAAGGCCGGAAGGGCCACCCAGCTAACGGCCCATCTCCTCCCAAGAGTAATTCTCAACCAGTGATGAAGGAGATTGGTGCGCAAACACCCGGCTTCCTCGCCCCTCAGGGGGTCTGAGGTGCTCCCTGGGCAATCTCTCAGAGGGCCTCAGCATGATGGACCCTCATTGCCCCCAGTGGAAACCTGCTTATTAACCTCCCTGCGGTGGCTTCTTACCTCCTGTGTTTCCTGGACTCGCCTGCCGTGTAAACTATTGGAGTCAAGTCTTTGATCCCGGGTGCTGTGGGCTCGGCTGAACCTCAGACAGGCCGAGGAATTCACCTGAGGCCTTCCGTACCAACGGCTCTCCACCTCCTCTGAGGCCTTCCGTACCAACGGCTCTCCACCTCCTCTGAGGCCTTCCGTACCAACGGCCCTCCACCTTCTCTGAGGCCTTCCGTACCAACGGCCCTCCACCTCCTCTGAGGCCTTCCGTACCAACGGCCCTCCACCTCCTCTGAGGCCTTCCGTACCAACGGCTCTCCACCTTCTCCCCGCTCTGCTTTACATCTCAGAGAACTATATTTCTCAGGCTCCCTAGCCAGCTGACATCTAGCTAGTTTGAGCTAGACAGACGCACTGGGAGAAGAATGAAGGGAGAAGAGAAGACAAGCAGGATATTTACCCCCCTCCCGCTCTGCACG
>CAUYON010065961.1:0-52279 GCA_963573935.1 Arctocebus calabarensis | reverse complement strand
TAGCCTTCATATGAAAGCTATAAATTAGCTTCATAGTAGGGCTGAGTACATTGGATACTTTTTCTTCCATTCTTGAGATACCTTGCTAAGAAGAATATGTTCTAGATCCATCCATGTAAACACGAAAGAGGTAGTCTCCATCTTTGTTTAAGGCTACGTAGTATTCCATGGTATACATGTACCACAGTTTATTAATCCATTCATGGGTCGATGGGCACTTGGGCTTCTTCCATGACTTAGCAATTGGGCTGCAATAAACATTCTGGTACAGATGTTTTTGTTATAATGTGATTTTGGTCTTCAGGGTATATACCAAGTACGGGAATTATAGGATTGAATGGTAGATCAATGTTTAGATCTCTAAGTATTCTGCAAACATCCTTCCAAAAGGAACGTATTAGTGTGCATTCCCACCAGCAGTGTAGAAGTGTTCCCTTTTCTCCACATCCATACCAACATCTCTGGTTTTGGGATTTTGTTATGTGGGCTAATCTTACTGGAGTTAGGTGATATCTCAAAGTAGTTTTGATATGCTTTTCTCTGATGATTAAAGATGGTGAGCATTTTTTCATGTGTCTGTAGGCTATGTGCCTGTCTTCTTTAAAGAAGTTTCTCTTTAAGTCCCTTGGCCACCCTGAGATGGGATCACTTGTTAGTTTCTTGCTAACACATTTGAGTTCTCTGTGAATTCTATATATTAAACCTTTGTCAGAGGCATAACCTGCAAATATCTCCTCCCATTCTGAGGGCTGTCTGCCTGCTTTACTTACTGTGTTCTTGGCTGTGTAGAAGCTTTTTAGTTTGATCAGGTCCCAGTAGTGTATTTTTAATTGAATTGCCTAGGGAGATCCTCCTCATAAAATATTTGCCCAGGCTGATTCCTTCAAGAGTTTTCCCTGCACTTTCTTCTAGTATTTTTATAGTTTCATGTCTTAAGTTTCAATCTTTAATTCAGTGAAAGTCTATCTAAGTTAATGGTGAAAGGTATGGATCTGGTTTCAGTCTTCTACAGGTCACCAGCCAGTTCACTCAGTACCAATTGTTAAATAGAGAATCTTTTCCCCATTGAATGTTTTTCATTGGCTTGTCAAGGATTCAATAATGGTAGGTAGCTGGGTTTATCTGTTGGTTCTCTATTCTGTTCCATACATCTACCTCTCTGTTTTTGTGCCACTACCATGCTGTTTGATCACTATCAATTTATAGTATACTCTGAGGTCTGGTTGCATAATTCCTCCTGCTTGGTTTTTATTTCTGAGTAATGCTTGGCTATTTGAGGTTTTTTTGATTCCACATATAACTAAGTATTATTTTTTCAAGATTTTTAAAGTATGAAAATGAAATAGGGATTAATTAATAGGGATTGCATTAAATTTGTATATTGCTTTGGGTAGTATGGACATTTTAATAATGTTGATTCTTCCCATCCATGAGCATGGTATGTTTTTCCATTTGTTAACATCTTCAGCTATTTCTATTCTTAGAATTTCATAGTTCTCTTTATAGAGATCTTTCCCGTACTTTGTTAGGTAAACTCCCAAATATTTTATCCACTTTGGCATTACTGTGAATGGAACAGAGTCCTTAACTATTTTTTCAGTTTGACTATTGTTTGTATATATAAAGGCTACAGATTTATGAGTGTTGATTTTGTAACCTGAGACATTGCTGTATTCCTTGATCACTTCTAAGAGTTTTGTAGTAGACTTCTTGGTGTTTTCCAGATATACGATCATATCATCTATGAAGAGTGAAAGTTTGATCTCTTCTGACACTATACTTGATCGCCTTTTCCTCCCAAATTGCAATGGAACTTCCATTACAATGTTAAAGAGCAGTGGAGACAATGGGCAACCTTGCCTGGTTCCTGATCTGAGTGGAAATGATTTCAATTTAACTCCATTCAATATGATATTGGCTGTGGTTTTGCTGTAGATGGCCTCTATCAGTTTAAGAAATGTCCCTTTTATGCCAATTTTCTTAAATGTTCTGATCATGAAGTGATGCTGGATATTATCAAAAGCTTTTTTTGTATCACTTGAGAGAATGATAAGGTATTTGTTTTTTAATTTGTATATGTGCTGAATAATATTTATAGATTTACATATATTGAACCAGCCTTGAGACCCTGGGATAAAACTCACTTGGTCATGGTATATAATTTGTTGGATGTGTTGCTGGATTCTGTTTGTTAGGCTCTTGTTGAATATTTTTGCATCAATATTCATTAGTGATATTGGTCTATGATTTTCTTTTCTGGTTGGTCTTTTCCTGGTTTGGGGATCAAGGTGATGTTTGCTTCATAGAATGTGTTGGGTAGTATTCCTCCTTTTTCTCTATTTTGGAAAAGGTTGAGGAATATAGGTACTAGTTCCTCTTTAAAGGTTTGATAGTATTCTGACATGAAGCCCTCTGGTTCCGGGCTTTTCTTTTTAGGGAGATTTTTATATAGTTGTTGCCATTTCAGAACTTGATATAGGACTGTTCAGCATTTCTACTTTGTTCTGGCTAAGTCTAGGAAGGTGGTGTGCTTCCAAATATTGGTCAATTTCCTTCATATTTTTATTTCAGAGAATAAAGTTTCTTGTAATATTCATTAGGAATTTTTGAATTTCTGAGGAATCTGTTGTTATCTTGTCTTTACCATTTCTGATTGATGAAATTAGAGATTTTACTCTTTTTTTCCTGGTTAGGTTAGCCAAAAGCTTATCTATTTTATTGACCTTTTCACAAAACCAACTCTTTGTTTTATTAATCTATTGTATGATTCTTTTATTTTCAATTTCATTTAATTCTGCTATAATTTTGGTTATTTCCTTTCTTCTGCTGGGTTTGGGATCAGAATGTTCTTTTTCCAGTTGCTTGAGATGTCCCATTAAGTTGTTAACTTCCTCTCTTTGCGTTTTCTTAAGGAAGGCTTGCAGTGCTATAAATTTCCCTCTTAGGACTACCTTTGCAGTATCCAAGAGGTTCTGATAATTCGTGTCTTCATAGTCATTTTGATCTAAAGATTTGGATTCTCATCTTAATCTTAATCTCATCTATGACCTATCTATCCTTCAGCATAAGGTTATTTAGCTTCCATGTTTTTGTATGAGTATGTAGATTCCTGTTGTTACTGAGTTCAACTTTTATTCCATGATGGTCTGAGAAAATGCAAGGAATAATTTATATTCTTTTAAATTTGCTGAGGTTAGACTTGTGACCTAAGATGTGATCGATTTTGGAGTATGTTCCATGGGCCGATGAAAAGAGTGAGTATTCAGTTTTGTTAGGATGAAATGTTCTGTAGATGTCTGTTAAATCCAAATGCTAAATGGTTAAGTTTAAATCCAAAATTTCTTTGTTTAGTTTCTCATTGGAGGATCTATCCAACACTGCTAAAGGAGTGTTAAAATCTCTGACTACTATAGAGCTGGAAGAAATCAAGTTGCTCATGTCTGTTAGAGTTTCTCTTATAAATTGAGGTACATTCTGGTTGGGTGCATAAATATTAATAATTGAAATCTCATCATGTTGAGTATTACCCTTAAAAAATATGAAGTATACATCTTTATCCTTCCTTGCTTTTGTTGGTTTAAAGCCTATTGTATCTGTAAGTAAAATTGCAACACCTGCTTTTTTCTGCTTTCCATCTTCCTGGAATATAGATGACCATCCCTTCACCCTGAGTCTATATTTATCTTCAAAGGTAAGATGAGATTCTTGTATGCAACAGATATCTGGCCTGAGTTTTTGTATCCAGTCAGCTAACCTAATCCTCTTTAGAGGACAATTTAAACCATTCACATTAATTGAGAATATTAATAAGCTTGATAGAATTTGGGGTATTGAGTTTTTCAAAAGTCCAGTGGACATTTTTAATCCTTTCACCACTGTGGAAGTTGGAATTTGATCAAAAGTTTCTAAGTGAGCTCACTTTTGTGGTGGAGGATTGTGCTGATCATTATGGAGGATAGGTCTGAGGATGTCCTGGAAAGTTGTTTAGTGATGCAAATTTCTTCAACATGTGAATGTCATTGAAGTATTTAATTTCTCCATCATAAATGAAACTCAGTTTAACCGGATACAGGATCCTGGGTTGAACTTTTTGTTTTAGGAGATTAAAAGCCAATAATCACCCTCTTCTAGCTTTATAGGTTTCAGCAGAGAGATCTGCAGTCTCTCTAATATTCTTCCCCTTGTAGGTTATGGTTTTCTTACGTCTGGCTGCTTTCAGAATTTTCTCCTTCATATTAACTTTAGTGAAGTTAATTATGATGTGCCTGGGGGATGTCCTCTTTGGGTTGAGTCATGCTGGGGTTCTGAAACTGTCTGCTATCTGAATTTCAGAATTTCTTGGCATGTCTGGGAAATTCTCTTTCATAATCTCATAAAGAAGAGCCTCTGTGCCTTGTGAAGCCACTTTGTAGCTTTCAGGGATCCATATAAGGTGACTATTGCTTCTCTTCGAATTATCCCAGAGCTCTCTGACAGAACAATCCATTTTTGCCTCTCCAGTTCTCTTCCTCTTTGAGAGTTTGAGAGTGTTCGAAAGCTTTCTCTTCAATGTCAGAAATCCTTTCTTCTGCTTGCTCCATTCTGTTACTGAGGGATTCTACTATATTTCTCAGATCTTCAAGGGCTTCAAATTCTTTTCTCAATGTGTCCAAATCTTTGGTGATTTTGTCTTTGAATTCGTTGAATTCTTGAGACAACTTTTGAAATGCTCCTTGAATTTCTAATTCCAATTTTACCTCTATTCTATTGCTCTTACTTGCAATCCAAATTCAGAATTTGGTTTCTGACATGTTAGCCAATTATTTATGAATGAGATCTTCAGTTCTGTCTGCCAAATTATTCCATGGGCGGGGGGGAGGGTGATGTATTCTTGTTATTCATGTTACTGGAGTTTTTCCACTGATTCTGCCCCATGATTATTTTATACCATTTAACTAGATGAGCAGATAAGGAGAAGTTGGTTTGGGGGCTCCAGGAATAGTGATTTTCCAGTCCTTTGCCCCAACCTGGAACTGGTGTCTCTACCTTTTACCCTAGAGCTTTGCCAAGGACCTGTACAGTATTATGGCCTGAGAAGCTGGGGTGAGGCTAAATGGCTCTGTCTTATTTTTAGCTGGTTTCTGCCTTACCCTGGTGAATAAGTTACTCTGGGTTGAAGTCTCAGCTGTGCAGAAATAAGTAGCAATTAAGTCACCCCGCGCCCACCCCCCCCCACAGGCAACATTTGGGAAGGGGAAATCAAACCCTCCCACAACCACACACCTACAGTACCACTTTGTGTTGTAACTTTCGCCACCCATAAGAATACACGAACCCCACTTTAGGCTCAAATCAGGTGTTGATGATTTATTACACCTGCACAGGTGGACTGCTGCCCCAAAGGTCAAACGGCCCTAATCAGGTTGTCATTTATTATATATGCACAGGCAGACCGCTGCCCCAAAGGGCAAACAGACCTGAAGAGAAATGCAGGCAGCCTTTTGTATCCTTTTTGTGTTGATGTGGTAAAGCAAGCATGTACAAAAGTGGAACATGGCTGGTTATAAGGTGGGGTTATCAGGGGGTTACATCTTTGTGGTTAGTGCAGGATGGGGCTACAGTCAGGGGGCTACCGCAGGGGGTTGCATCGTGGCAGTTGCCACAAAAGTAACTTGGCTTGGGAGACTCAATAGCTTGGGAAACTCTGCTTGAGTGAGTTTCCACCATTGTTTCAACCTGTGGGTAGGGAGGTCAGGGAACTCAGAGAACTTCCTTGCCAGAAACCTGTTCTCAGAATTAAACCAATAAGAGAGGTTTGAGACGGACAGGGACTCAGGCTGAAACAGTTATGGGCCTTTAGGGGTCCTCTTGCTGGGTCAGTTACTACATTTGCATAGTCCTCAGGTGATTGGCCCAGTTTAAAAGGCCCAAATCAATTGTCTCAGTCAACCCCAGTCTCAGGTGGGAGAGTTCAAAAGATCTCTGGTAACTAGATAGCAGGGGTCTGCTGGCAGCTGAAGTATGACTCATTCTGGTGCTCTGTGAGGTCATAAGGACCCACGCAACAAATAAATTAGTCTGTGAAGGTTGATGCCTGTTTCCCCACCTTGTACCTCTGTCACACTTAGTCACTGGTAACCCTGCAGGGCTGTGATCCAGTTCCTTCCAATGAGGATATGTTCTAGGGCAGGGGTCCTCAAATGTTTTAAACAGGGGGCCAGTTTACTGTCCCTCAGACATTGGTGGGCCGAGCTATAGTTTAAAAAAAAATTATGAACAAATTCCTATGCACATTGCACATAAGTTATTTTGAAGTACAAATCAAAATGGGAACAAATACAATATTTAAAATGAAGAACAAATAAAGTTAAATCAACAAACTTATCAGTATTTCAATAGGAACTATGGGACTGCTTTTGACTAATGAGATGGCCAATGTCCAGTTCCATGTTTGTCACTGCTACTCGTAACAAATGATGCAAGTGTGCATCAGTTAGTCTAGATTTGGTTGGAGATTTCAGATGTTTCATTCTGGAAAGTCTGTTCACAAACATAAGTGCTGCCAAAGATGGTTGCCATCTTGAGTGCATGGTTCCTGAGATTAGGATATGTCTCAGAGTGGAGAGATGTATAGAAATTAGGAAGGCTCCTTGACTTGAATGCGTCTTTCAGAGAGTCACAGTTCTGCAGTTCAGCCAGTTCCATTTGGTAAATTGTATCCACATTTCCTTTTTTTTTTTTTTATTTCAAGATGCTTTATTCTTAAAACAGGTCACAACACTGACCTTTTGGCCCATTCTGCCACTGTACAAGCTACAAATGCTTGCAGAGCAGCAGAGGTATACTCTTTCATAGCATGTCTAAAAAGTGAATAAAAATCCATATAAAACAAATATTCAAATAGTTTCCATAGCAACACAGATAAGTGTGACCCCCATCTCCTAATCTTACATATTGCTGTATCTGCCAACTCTTACGAAGACATTTCAAAACTAGCAATAATTAAGTTAAATGGTCCCCCCAAATCTCTTAATTCAAGCTAAACTTGCAGTTAACAGCTACAGAATAATAATTACACATTAATACTAGCTGAAGCACAAGTTTCTGGGTAATGTTTCATTCTGCTTTCCCAAGCACAAGACACAGGCAGAGTGCCAACATCCTGCTCTTCTACTTTGGGTAGGTAGTCAGGGTTCTGTATTTGCTGCATGAGTTGACACGTTGGTCCTGACATCACATAGTAGACTGTCAGCCTCTGGAATCCATTGAAAGTAGAAGCAGCAGCTACAGTGTAAGCACCCATATTTTGAAAGAGCATCCAGTCACCCACATGCATTTCTGGCAGGTCACAGCACTCAACTATCCATCAAGGCCATATCATGTTGGTCCCCATATGCTGGATGAATAATACTTCTCATTTGGTTTAGGTCTCTTTTGCAGAAGAGGCTTTACAAGAGCATGATCATAAAGGATGCAATTAAACGATCCATATACTCCATCATTGATGGGATCCATATACTCCATCATTGTAATACATAAAGTTTTGTTCACTGAACTCATCTTCATCATCAGAGCCTATCTGTTCCTTTAATACAATTTTTTTGGCAATGATATTAACTGCGAGTGTAAAGGCTGATGCAACATAATATCTGCTGGGCTCAGCTATGATTCTCACTCCAGAGTTTGATGGAAAGTACTTGCCCAGTGCTGGGTTGATTATACCAGTGATCTCTTCGAATTTAAGCTTCACATCCTCAGATTCGGGAAAGCCACCAATATCAAGCAGGTACTTGCTGAAACCAACCTCAGCTCCCATGTCAAAGACACAGCAGGCATCAGAGATTGCCTGCACAAAGGTCTCAGGATCAGTACAGCCACTTCCTATGTGGAAGCTGACACCAATTACATTAATATTTAGCTCTTTTACCTGTTCCAAAAGAAGTCTACTGGTTTTGAGTGTGGCACCGAATTTAACACTGAGTTGACAGACTGCTTTAGAATCATCAGTGGCAATCCGCAAAACCAACTTGGCCTTTGGATGTGTTCTGGCAACTTTCATCAACTTGACTTCACTGTCAAAAGTCATCATCTGGACCCCATTATTGTCAGTGTACTTAATTTGAGACACTTGTTTACAAGGATTTGCATAGATAATCCTCTCGGGAGGCACCTAGAGACTTTGCACCAATTGTATTTCAGTCTTGCTAGCATAGTCAAATCCTATCCCAGTGGCAGTGAGGGTCTTCACAATGACTCTACTGCCATTACACTTGACTGCATAAAAGGGAGTGACATGAGAAAGCGCTTTTAGCCATCTTCGGTGTTTCTTCAAAACATCTCCCAGGTCTGCTACATAGAAGGAATCCTTATCATCAGAAGAGGAAACTTCATTGATTTTTTGGTCCAGAATGTCCTTGGCAGCAAAACCTTCATCAAGCAAGTGGCAGTCAAACTCTTCATTACTAATGTTGTTCATCATTTCTTGATGTTTCTTTGAAAAACTAAGAGAAGGAATTTAAAGAAATACTTTCAGCTTCTCACAAAGGCAATTCTCTAGGAATTCTGAATCTCACTGCATGTGTCCTCTGAACAACAGTGGAAACGTACTCAGAGCATCCAGGAGCCACAAGCCAGCCCCATGGAGAAGTCGGAAATCCGCCGCCAGCATAGAGCCTGTGCCAGAGCTGGAGCCGCAGGAGGTAGGCAGCCCCTGCCACACCCATCAGCGCCTGGCTTCTACCTGCCAGAGATGCTGGCCGGAGGTGGTGCCAGAGCAGCTGGCAGAGGGGCGGCTGGGGTGGCAACTTCAGGGACTGACCTCCACATTTTCAATGTCAATAGAAAATGGGTTATGGAAAAGCTGTATGTCCTTTTCATGGAGACCAAGCTCTTTCAATCTAAATAGGAACTCCTTTTGCAACTTTTCCAGTGAATCCACACATGTTTTGTTTGGGAATGCAACCAATGGTTTTTCTGCTAACAGATTTTGTGGCCCCAGGATGAGTCTGCTGTGAAACAGGACAAGAAGTGGAAGCAAAAACACTTGGCAGGCCAGATAAAAGTCCTTGGTGGGCCACATGTGGCCCACAGGTCATAATTTGAGGACCCTGCTCTAGGGGTTTGTGCCTGCCTGAATCACAGGGAGATCTATGTCTCCTCAGCCAGGCCGCCACTCTCTGCCACTATCCGGCGGGGTGGGGGGTGATGTTTGAGAACCTCGGGTGCTTAATGGAGGCTGGAGTGGTTCACTCAGTTCCAGCCCTGCCTCTGATTGATGTTGCTGACAGAACAGAACAACTTCACAGAATTTGTTTCTGTCCTAGCTGTATTCCCCTGCAGATCAGAGGCTGTTTGAGCAACTCAGCCCTGTCTGTGCTGCTGCTTGGTGTTGGCTGCCATTTGTGTTGGGGCAAACACAGTCAGAGCTCGGCACAAGGCTGTCAGTTCCAACCTCTGTTTGCCCATCTTTGTCTCAGCTATGATCCCCTGAGGGCTGGGTGTGTCTGAAGCTCAGTAAAGCAGTCCTTTGGGTCAGCCCCGCCCTGGGAGTCTGCCGTCTCTGCGCACATGTATTCTAGTCTCTGTGTTCCACTCAGACTGGTACCGTGTCAAGCATACCCTTTATTCACAGGGCCTGATTTTCTTCTATCCCAGATCACTTCCTCCAGTGGCTGCCACCAGAGAAGATGCCCTGGTTCCTCTGGTTGCCCAGAGAGACTAGGAGTGTCCTTTTAAAATATCCCCAGGGGTGTGAGCCCTATTGTCCCCCCCCCCCCCCGCTGCTCTGTGCCTTGGGGCACTGCCACTCCTATACGGTTCCCTCTCAGTTGACCGTCCTCTCCTTTCTCCCATGCCAGAGAATCAGCACAGATCAGCAACAGCCAATGCCCCGTCCACACCCCTCGAGAAAATGCACAAGAATTTGGACTCCATGGGGACAGTGGACCCCAGGGTGAGAGTGGAGGGGAGTGTGGGGCATTCACAATTGCAGATAGAGAATATATACAGCTTTATACAGTTTTATGCCTGGCAGGAGAGTGCCTTGGCACCCTAGTAGGGTAAGGAGATCAGGTTTTTAGAGGGTCTCTACCGTGGGTAAAAATGGGAAGATATTAGAACTCCACTTGTTTGTTTGTATGAAGTGTACTGCAAGCCATTCTCATGGAGGAGGGGACTCCCGTCTGCTTGGCGAAGGATTTTGTACCATTTGTTGTATCCTTGGGGTCGCAGCTCACCTCAGCAGGATTATGTGCATTCTTTAATCTTCTCTCTTGGCTCAGATCCAAACCCTCAGCTTTCTTGTTAAACTTCTGTCCTTTAAATCTCCTTCTGGACACGAGCCTCTGTGGAAAGCTGGCTCCAGTCAGCCATCTTGCCTCTACCCCACCCCCCCATTTGTTTATCATTAACAGGGTTATTTCTTTCCTTGCTATTGAGAGGTTTGAGTTTCTTTTGCGTTTTGAATATTAACCCTCATCAGATGTATGGCTTGCAAATATTTTCTCCTATTCTGTAGGTTGTCTCTTCACTCTGTTGATTATTTCCTTTGTTGTGCAGAAGCAGTGTAGTATGATACAATCCCATTGTCTATTTTTGCTTTTGTCACTTGTAGTTTTAGATTTATGTATTAATAAAAAAATAAAAAAATAAATTGCCAAGACCATTGCCAAGAGACTTTTTTTCTGTTTTCTTTCAGTTATTTTGTAGTGTCAGATTTCGTGTGTAAGTCTATAATCTAGTTAGAGTTAATTTTTTGTACGTGATGTGAAATAAGGGTCAAATTTCATTATCCAGCATGTGAATATCCAGTTTTCTCAACATCATTTTTAAAAATTTTTTTAATTAAATCTTAACTTTTTACATTGATGCATTTATGGAGTTCAATGTCCTGCTTTGATATATGATGTGAAATGCTTGCATTGAGCTAAGTAACACATCTATCACAATTATACTCATTTTTTAATAGTTTTGAAATGTTAAATTGCATCATGAACATTAGGTGAGGTCCCCCCAATACCCTCCCTCCTCCCATATCCTCCTCCCCTCCCCTCTCTCTCCTCTTCTCTTCTACTTTCTAGACAATAGTTATGTTTTACCATTCATATGAACGTGTAGGTGATTACATATTGATTTCATAGTAGTATTGAGTACACTGGATACTTTTTTTCCATTCTTGAGATCTAAGAAGAATATGTTCCAGCTCCATCCAGATAAACATAAAGATGTGAAGTCTTCACCTTTTTATGGCTGTGTAGTATTCCATGGTGTACATATACCTCAGTTTGTTAATCCACTCATGGGTCGATGGGCACTTGGACTGTTGCCATGTCCTGGCAATTATGAACTGGGCTGCAATAAACATTCTGGTGCAAATGTTTGTTGTAAAATAATTTTTGATCATCTGGGTATATACCTAGTAGAGGAATTGCAGGATCAGATAGCAAGTCTACTTTTAGTTCCTTGAGTATTCTCCAAACTTCTTTCCAAAAAGGTTGTATTAGCTTGCATGCCCACCAGCAATGTAGAAGTGTTCCCTTCTCTCCGCAACCATGCCAACATCTGTAGTTTTAGGATTTTGTGATGTGGGCTAATCTTACTGGAGTTAGATGATATCTCAAAGTGGTTTTGATTTGCATTTCTCTGATGATTAAGGATGATAAGCACTTTTTCATGTGTTGGTAGGCCATTTGCCTGTCTTCATCAGAGAAGTTTCTGTTCAAGTCTCTTGCACACATAGAAACGGGTTTATTTGTTCTTTTCTTATTGATTAGTTTGAGTTCTTTGTAGAATCTAATTATCAGACCTTTGTTGGAAGAATAACCTGCAAAAATCTTCCATTCTGAAGGTTGTCTATTTGCTTTACTTACTGTGCTCTTGGCTGTGCAAAAGCTTTTCAGTTTGATCAAATCATTGCTAGTAGCAATAAAAATAATTTTATGGTTGGGGATCACCACAACATGAGGAACTGCATTAAAGGGTTGCAGTATTAGGAAGGTTGAGAACCACTGCCTTAGAGAAAAATCTTTCAACTTTTCACTATTGAGTATGTTAGATGTGGGCTTGTGATAGATGGCCTTTATTGTGTTCCTTCATTCTTTCTATATATATATATATTTTTTTTTTTTTCAGTTTTTGTCTGGGGCCAGGTTTGAACCTGCCATCTCCAGCATATGGGACCAGCATCCCACTCCTTTGAGCCACAGGTGCCACCCTTCTACATTTATTTTGTTGAGAGTCTTTATCATCAAAAGATAATGAATACCTGCGTGTATTGAAATGATCACATGGATTTTTGTCCTTCATTCTGTGAATATGCTGAAATACATTTAAGATTTATGTATGTTCAACCATCTCAGGTATTTATCTTACTTGATCATAGTGAGTGATCCTCTTAATGCACTGTTGAATTTGTTTTGCTATTATTTTCCTTAGAATTTTTGTGCCTGTGTTTATCAGGGATGTTGGCCTGTGATGTTCTTTTCTTGTACTTTCCTTGTCTGGCTTTGGTGTTGGGTAATGCTGGTCTTGTAAAATGAGTTTGGAAATGTCCTTCGTTTCAAGATTTTTGGTAAAGTTTTAGAAAGTTTTGTATTAGTTTTTTAAATGTTTGATAGAATTTAACTATGAAGTTACCATGTCCTGGACTTTTCTTTGATGATAGATTTTTTATTACTGATACAATCTCCTTACTTGGTATTAGTCTGTTCACATTTTCTATTTCTTCTTGATTCAGTCCTACTAGGTTATGTGTTCATAGGAATTTCTTCAATTTACATTTATTCATATGTCAGATTTGTTTAAGCATAACTTAAATCTTTTTTATATGTAGTATTAGGCTTTCAATTGTTAAAGTTGCCTTCTTTTGTAGTCTTTTGCAATATATTCCTTCTAAGAATTCAGAAAATTTAACAGCATTCTAGTTTTTCTACTAAAGTAGCAGAATGTCAATAGTTGACTACTTCCCTAGATTGACCATCTCCTTAAGTTGACCTAATTTTCATAGACTGGATATGCACCACATGTACATATCAGCACAGTAGGCTAGTTCCTTATGTTGACCACCTCCATATGTTAACCAGTTTGTTATAGTCCCAAGAACAGTCAATTTACAGAGGTTCTACTGTGTATCACCCTTATAACCTTAAAATTAAATTTAAGATTAAATAATGGTTTAGTTATCATTTAAAATGAATATGTTAATATCCATTAACATAATTAAAATGGAATGTTAATTAAAATGGAATGTTTTCATAATCAAAAAGTTTTAGTAACTCTGTGACATTGGTTTGTCCTTCCCCTTTTACCAAGGGTTAATTGATAGAAAGTTCAAAATTTCTAGGTAAATGGATTTTTTTTAATTTTGGTTATTTATTTGTAGTTTTATTACATTGTTATCAGAGAATGCTGTTTTGTGATTTTGACATTTAGAACTTAATGAATTTCTGGAATAAGTATATAAGTTTAAATGCTCTTTCAAAGAAGGCATATTCTTTATTTTTCCTATAAATTTTTATATACAATAATATTTACATTATTTGTTATATTGCTTTGGATTATTCTATATACTTAGTTATTTTTAAAAATGTATTTGTCCCATCTTGGACATAAAGTGATGTATTAAATTTTATAGTTATTAGGAATCATTTCTCCATGTGTCTCCCATACTTTCTGTTTTATAAAGTTGTCTGTTTTATTCGATGCATAGATATTCACCATTGTTGTATCTTACTATAAACCTTTGCACTATAAAATGTTATTTGTCTCATTTAATACTATGGTATTAAATGAGACAAATACCACAGTATTAAATGAGACAAATAATAATTTATGCACAGTATTTAATAATTTAATACCACAGTATTCAATGAGACAAATAATAATAATTTATGCACATTATACATAAAAGACAGCTTGACTAGGTAATATGTAGTATAATTCTTACCTCAGAATTGCCAAATTACTTGTCTCATTCAATTCTACCTGTCTGTTATAAAGATTCCAATACCTGCTTTCTTATACTTTGTATTTGACTGATATATATTTCCCCCATTACTATTTATTAACCCAATGATTTTTTTTGGTTAGTATCACTCAACTGTAGGATAGTTATGTTTTCCTTTGAAAGCATGTCTTGAAGATCCTTATTTTTTTAGAGGTAAGTTAAGCCCATTTATAATTATTGATATGACTTCTGAGTTTGGCCTCAATTATCATATTATCTTACATTACACTTACTAGGTTTTCTTCACCAAGTTGTTTTCATTTTGTTCTTTAGGTTTTGAAAGTTTCATAATTTTAGTGGTTAACTTTATGCTATTAAATTTTTAATAATACCCTTAACCCTATATTCTCACTTTGTTTTCTACTATTTTATATATCAGCCTTAAGTATTATTTTTTACTTTCACCTATTACCATGTGATAATTATTTTATGTTTCTCTTTCTTTCCCTTGGATTAAAAATGTATTATTTCTACTTTTCAAAAATAAAGCATTTTTCTACCCTTAGGGTGGGCTTTGTTTTAGTCTCAGATGTATAATTAAATATATTCAGTACTCATCACCCATATTCTGATGGAAGTTAATGATCTCTTAATTGGATGATGCTCTTTCACTGAAAGATTCTTCAGGAATGACTTGTAAGTATACTATCCATAAATTCTTGTATATATTTGCACTGTTTTATGCACATTTTACATAAAAGACAGCTTGACTAGGTAATATGTAGTATAATTCTTACCTCAGAGTAAATTACTTGAAAAAATTTTTTTCTTTCTTATTTTTTAGCTCCTTTTGAGAATCTAATGCCAGTTTGATTTCCTTTCCTTTCTAAATGACTTGTTCATTTTTCCTGGCATGAGAATTTTTTCTGGCAGTTAAGTTCTAATCATTTTATTATGCTATCACTCAGAATTTATCATGCTGAAGCAAGTTTTACAGGTGTGTGTGTGTGTATGTGTATCTTGAACTTAGAAGTCCCTTCAATAATTGTGTGTATGTGTGTGCAATCCAACCTTTTTATTTTGGAAAAGTTTACATTTTAAATATTAATTTTATTACATTTTTTTTCTTCTTCTTCAGGGACTGTAGCAAGACATGGTATGTATGCTGCAGATTTTTGCTGCCTATGTATTTTACCTAATCATTTTCTTTATAGTCATTTTTGCTCCTTTTTGAAGATTCTGTTTTCATTCTCTTGCTTGTTTTCGTTTAGTTTATCAATGTTTATTATTATACTTTTGGTGGAGTTAAGTTTACATTGGATAGTTTCGAGTTAATCTTTATTTCTGACATGATCTTTCTTCACTTCATTTTTTCCTCATTTTATTTCCTAAGTTTAGTAAATTCTGATTTTACATCTTTCTTGTGATGTAAAACAAGATTTGTGATATCTATAACTTTTTAATTCATGACATCTATAATTTTTTAATGCTGTTTAATTTATATTGGAGTGTTATGTCTTTTTCAGCTTCATGAATTTTATTGTCAAATATTTTTATAAACTGAAAGATTTTGATTCTCCTTCTCTGATTTCTTCTTCTAATAGCTTTGTATGGATGTATTGTTGTTGTTTTCAGTGCATTTAATAGTTTTGTTTTCCTTCTAGCAATAATCAGTGAGAAGTTTGGGTATCTATCTCAGTTTTATAATCTGAGAATGTCCTTTTCTGTTGACAAAGTATAAAGCTTACCATTAAATACGTGGTACCTTTAGAAGGAGTGTCTGTGTGCCTTCTGATGCAGTGATACTCTTTGGTTTCTCTGGGATTCTGACCTTCTGAGTTTTACTTATTTATTACTTCTTGCCCCCAAATCTCCAAAAGATTCCTGACCTTTCCAAGTTGTGTGCCCACCTTAAGGAAGCACAACCACCCCTATTTCTGCACACCATAAAAGAAAAACTTCCCTTTAATCTTAACATTCATATGTTGAGGGGTATTTGGGTTAATAAACCATGATATATGTATACCGTGGAATACTCTTCAGCTGTAAAAAGGATGAAGATGCTGTATCTTTTGTAATGGATTGAGAGAGCATGTTCTTAAGTAAAGTATCACAGGAATGGAAAAACAAACATCATATGTGCTTAACACTAAATTGAAAGTAGTAGATTAACAACTACCTGCTCATAGGAGAGGGTTTGGCAAATTCCCACCTAACGGGAACAGTGCAAAGCTATATGGCACACTTCTAGGTAAAGGAAACAACTACAACTTGACTTTACCTTACAAATACAAACTATGTAACCTACTCATATGTATGTACCCTTTTATTAACCTGAAAAAAAGGCCTTCCATTTTATTTCACAGATGTATTAGTTCTCTAGGACTGCTCATAACAATGTACCACAACTGAGTGTCTTAAGCAACAGAGATTTGTTGGCTAACAGTCTGAGATCAAGGTGTCCACATCAAGCAGAACCATAATTCCTCTAAAGACACTGGGAAGGATTTGTTTTGGACCTTTCTTCTCGCTTCTGGTAGTACCTTGGCTTGTGGTAATATAATGCTAATCTTCACAAGGCCTCCCCCTGTGTACTTGTTCCACTTTCCCCTTTTAAGATGGACTCTAGTCCAGTAGAATTAGGGTATGCTCTGAAGACTTGATCATCTTTAAAATCCTTATCTTTAAATAAGGTCACATTCACTTGTGCTAGGAGACAAAACTTCAATGTGCTTGAGGGCAACACTATTTAATATCAAGACTTGATCATCTTTGAAATCCTTATCTTCAAATAAGGTCACATTCACTTGTGCTAGCAGGCAGGACTTCAACTTGTTGGGGGCAACACTATTTAATCCATTACACCAGTAGATGACATTAATAAAACCTCAGATTGGGGATGGGAGCATTTACTTCCCCACTCAGGAAAGGAGCCCTTCCTTCTGGGACACACTACTCTAGACAACCTTGTCTGTATTGTGCTACTGTTAGGACTATGCTGGACTGCCCTGTATTTGATATAATATGATTTTCCAAGCTGCAGTTGTGAGCTGCTAAAGTTTTCTCCCACATATATGAAAACTGAACTTTATACTTTTATTTCCTAGCTATGATGTAGAAATGTTTGTGGCTGGTTTTATTCGATCTTTTTATTGATCCAAAGAATGGCTTTCGATGAAAGTTTGAAGACATTCAGATTCAAGTGCCTTCTTTTACAGGGATGAAAATATCTGTTGTGATGCATATTAAGATGAATATAAAGATTCTAATTAAAAATATACTTCCGTCAAAAAATACTGACTCACTGAATTCTATTCAATAATCTGAGCATTTATTTTTATTTAAAATGTAGAAGCTATGGCAACAAATTATAAAGCATCTGGTGGTCAGATTCCAGTCAACACAGATGACTCAAGTAGCCCAATTAGACACACCTCCAGCATGTGAGTGGTTTCTACCTTTTCTGATTTATTGAAAACCCAAGTATATGTATTATTAATTATTTGTTTTCCCCATCCCTTTAGATATGACAGCATATTTACAGAAATAGAACATGAGAGGTAATTTGACAATGACTGTGAATTTAATATAATTTAAAAACTCACTAAAATAGCATCACTTGTTATCCTACTGCTTAATCTGAACTGAGTATCAGTGGAGATAGTATCCATTTTCCTCATGGCTCTTTTTGGTGTCTGGATCAGACTTTCTCTTGGACCAACAGACTCTAACACCTCTTCTGGAATTGATTCCAACCGATGATGAGCTACATCTGGCCTGTGAAATGAAAATAGCAAAACCTTTGATTGAGTCCAAGTTAAGTGGATCTACATCATCTGCTCAGTCAACTTTTGCCAAGATGAATGATGCTGTGTCAGTGTTCCATAATTTCAGAGGTGGATTTCCCTTCTTTAAAAACAAAGTGTTTTCCTTTCTATAAGCAATGAAAGAAGAAAAAGAAGAAAAAAACTGCTGTGTGTGAAAATGCATTTTGGCTCCTTTATTTATTTGGAAACAAAAACCCTAAAATAACACTATTTGAGCCTTTTTTCTTTTTCTTGGATCCCTTCCATCCTAGCCCTTACCAAGTTGCACAAGGGGGCACTGTAGCTGTGAGAGTTCTGGGTGACTTATAGCCTTACTTCCTTATGATGGGAAGACTCTAAACAAGAAGTATGTGATGAGAATGGGAAGAAGAGACCACTTGCAGAGACGATGAGGGCTTTTCAGTTGTTTTCAGCCCTAGCACCAGTTAGAAAATATTTACTCCAGAAGGAACACAGTGGTCACAACAAGTGGAGGGAGAGAGCTGAGAACCTTGAAGTATATTTCACGAATTTGCCCATTTTCCCACAAAGAAGTGCAATAAGCAAAGAAAAGGAGATGAGCTGAGTATGGATGTTTTCAAAACAGGAAATCACGCCCCGTTGTGGGGCTAGTGGCTATGGTGGAGGCTGAAGTTCAAATCCCAATGTCTAAAGCCAATTCCAGGCCTACATGATCTCCATGGAGAGAGATGGAAGTTGGGGATTTTCATTTAAAGGTTGCTAACACATCATGGTGAGGGTGTTTGGGGATAATTTTACTGCAGGCATTGCAATGCCTTGATTGTTGATATAACCACTATACCTTTAGGTCCTGCCAACCCATGATGCAAATGATGTCGTGCTGACATTAATTTCCAAATTCTGACTGCTTGGTGGCTTTCATCTCTGTAAAATTTTTCTAGATTGTTTATGGGATATTGGGCATATCCGTATCAACTATAGAGCTTTCATCTCTGTCAAGCTTTTTTTAGGTTACTTATAGAATATTGGGCATTTCCATATCAACTTCTAGTACCAAGGTGAAATCTAGGTTTTTACTTACTGATTTTGTATTCTTCTTTAGTTCTTTAAAAATCTCTAATGCCATCTTTCTCTTCTCTTCCTCTTCAATTAATTTTACCCTTAGCCAAAACACAAGCAATTCTTCAGTCAACTTATAAAGACTGAGTTAACATAGTAACATTTACTTCTATAGCTCTTCTGTCTCTTGCATTAACTTAACTGACCTCCTTTGCATCCATTTGCTCAAGCCTTCTCTGTGCTACAATGTTATTTAATAGCACAGAAGTGAAAAAATATAAAGACCCAAGAAGTCAATGTGCTGAGCTACAAAGGAAACTAGATAATAAGCTTCAGGCTGAGATTAAACAAGGCTTGGAAAATTACAGCATTGTTTAAAATCTTTAAGTTATGTATATATATATATGTGTGTGTGTGTGTGTGTATACACATATAAAACTATATATGTGTGTGTATATATATATATAACTATAACATATGCTAAATTCACGTATAAATTATATAAAACTATTTTTAAAGTAATGATTACATTGAAGAAATATAAAACTACCATTGAAACTAATAAAAAGCAGAATTGTTAATGCAGAAAATATACCTAGTAACATGGAGGAGAAACTTGAAAACCTTTCTCAGAACTCAAAAGAAATGTTTGAAGAAATTAAAATGATGGGCCAGGTGCGATTGCCCATGCTCATAATCCTAGCACTCTGGGAGGCTGAGGCAGGTGGATTGCTTGAGCTCAGGAGTCTGAGACCAGCCTGAGCAAGGGTGGCCCTACTAAAAATAGCCCATTTTGTGGTCAGCTCCTGTAGTCCCAGCTGCTCCAGAGGCTGAGGCAAGAGGAACTCTTGAGCCCAAGAGTTTGAGATTGCTGTGAGCTATGACCCTATGGCACTCTACCCAGGGTGACAGAGTGAAACTATCTTAAAAAAAAAGGGGGGGAGGAGGAAGGAAAAAAGAAAGAAAAGAAAAAAGAAAAAGAAATTAAAGTGATGGGATACATTTTTTGATATATAGCTTGGAGATTCAATTTACAAATAATGTTTCTGAAGAAGAAAAGATGCATACTTCTAAAAAGGTTTCCCAAGCTAAAGGAAAACACGACCCTAACCCTCATGCAGCAGGTAAAATTAAAGAGAAACAACAGGTACCAGGATATTTCCTACCGAAATTAGGGCTACAGATAAATGAAAACATCATCTGGGTAGCTATGCAATAAAAAGAGTATACCTATAAACTAACTAAATCATGTTGGCCTCAAACCTCGGGTGTGGGAAAAAAATCAATTGATATTTATAGAGTCTTGGTAAAGGTAATTATATAAATCAAATTTACATGGGTAGCATCAAAGACATGATCAGGCATACAAGAGTTCAGTAAGTAAACGTCCATGTACTCTTCTTGCAAATATCATCTGAAGATACCCTCCCACTTACCCAAATGCAAATAAAATATTAACAATAGCAAGGGGGGAAACATGCTTTGTATCTGAATGTAAAAATAGTTAAGCAAGTTGTAGGTAATTATTGTAGATATAAAGACTAATATGAAAGTTAAACATATATTTAAAACATAGAATATATAATTCTGGTTTTAGATGCTTGTTTTAAATTCTCAGATTGTATCTATAAGAACTTAGAAGTAGATAAAGGACTGGCAGGAGGGGCCAAAAATGAAGGAATCTCTTATTCACTTAAGAGAAGGGATATTGTCTTTACATTTATTTTAAAATGTAAGTGTAAATGCACTTTAAAATATCCAAAGATAATCTAGTTTAAGATAGAACTTTTTTTTTTATGAATTATAAGCCAACAACAAAGTGAAGATAAAAAAAAAAAAGTCAGAGAAAACAGACACCAAACCAAACAGAAAAGCTGCTTAACTCAGCAAAAGATAGACTGGAGGGGAGATCCAAGGCAAGTGAAAAACACAGGAGTCATAAAACACAATGTGACAAAAATAAAACCAAAAGTGCTTATTATTCTCAAAATTATAAATAGACTAACTCCCTTTGTAAAAAACAAAGTTTATAAATTGACTAAAAGGCATACTTCTGCTTATGAAAGCAAACTCTAAGTTTAGATTCAATTCTTTTTTGCCACAATTTCTCATATGTACAATGAGAATTAAGAAATAAGTAAATTATGGAATTAGTTTCTGGAGTCTGGCTATTGCTCGGTAAAGGTAAGTTAGTGTTTCCCTTAATGACTAATTATAGGAATTATATTATATATCTTTTACAAAAGAATCACATAAAATAAGAGCTATATTATTTAAATTGTGTTTAATTTTATATTGCAAGTAAGTAAACATATAAAAGGTAGTGAGTGATGACAATATTAGAGAAACAGGGTGGCCTGGAGTAGTGGTTTTCAACGCTGTTGGTTGAAGCCTTCAGAGTTTTCCCAGGGCTGGCTCTCAGGTAACTGTGGACTTGAAAGACAAAAAGGATATTGGAAATAATGGGACAGTGCTCAACATCTGGTATAAACAAATAAATGCAAACAACAACAACAGGCAAAAACAAACAAAGACCTCCTCATTGATATAAAGACTGAGAAATTATAGAAGTTAATTGACCTTTTTGAGGATCAATTTTCTCATCTACGGAATGGGCTTAATACCTAGGATTATTTTGTGGCTTTTCCTACATATTGAATGTGAAATCCCAGAACAACACCACTATCCAATAGTGCAGGTTCCCTGTCTAGTTTCCCTGAATCAAAGATTAAATAGCTTTGAATCCTCCTCATCCTCCCTCAACCTGTTATTCATGTGTGCATCATTCTTGTATGCTCATGAAATAATATTTTTCATTTTTCCTAAACTAACAGGAGCATTTCTGGCAAAATGGAATCACAAAAGCATATCAGTGCCAAATACAAACGATTGCTAGATCACCCACAGTCTACATCATTTCCTGGCACAGAAGACTTGGAATTGAGTCTTTGCGTATTGTTGCCCAGTGCATACAAATTGCCTTTAGTTTTGAAGTAGTGTGTGCCTAGGTCCTCTCTTTTTCAGAAAAAAATACACTTAAAATTTTTTTTCGTTAGTTTAATCTAGTTTAATTGGTGAGAAAACATTTGCATGTAAATGCATATGCTCATCTTCAATACCTCTCTGCCAGAAAAAAAGTGTGTGTGTGACCTGGAGAATTGAGAAGCGAGAAGGGTCTCTTACTCCCCGCCACCGGGAATACCCATTGCTAAATGCCTGACATTCTGTGTGTTATGGATATAGCAGGAAGGAGAAAACGGGAGAGAAATAAATATAAGAGAGGAATTTTGTTATTTTTCCCAGAACTTTCCTTCCCACTGCCTCTCCCTCCCCAAATCTCATTGATTCAAAGAGATGCCAGCCCTAACATTTATTCACACATATATTTCAGTCTGGAACATCAGAATGGGACCAGTCATCCTTTGTATGTCTACATGCACATGTAAATACTGATTTCCTGCCGCTGTGCCCACCCTCCCCCCACAGTACTTGTCAGTAAACTGTAGCATTATGTTGCTATTTATACTTTGCTAAAAGAGAGTAAGCACAATTTTGCTGAAAACTTGTATGGAAGTATCTACATTAGTAGGTGGTTATTCAATCTGGATTTGGAGTTTACGTGATTAACTTGTTAACAATATTGACATTTAAATCTGAGTGAAATAAGAATATTGAGAATTCAAGAAAGATCATCCAATTGGTACGGAAAAAGCACAACCTAGAGTTAAAAATGATGCTAACAAGTGCATCCTATCTGTGTTTTAATTTGGAAATTTCTCCATGGTACTTATCCAGGGACCAAGAATTAAAAATCCATCATTTATTCAGGAATTTGCTTTGCTTTTTAATTTCTTAATATGATACTCTTTATATTGAGTATTTATCTACATGACACGAAACATACAGATGAAAACCAAAACATTCAATCATTCATCTATTTTTTAATATACACTTGTCTTCATTTAGAAAAGAGTAATTAAAAATTGTTAACTGGACTTCCCATTTGTACTTATAGATTTGGCAATAATTAGGTATAGTCATCTTTACAGGAAAAACTGCTCTGATTAATAGTTGCTTTTCTTTTATTTGTTATTTTTTACAAACACTTTTTGTCCTCATGTGTTTATTTTTCCTGATTGTTAAATTACAAGCTGCATTTCCCTTTGACTGTTGAGCTCTGATCTCAGTTTTTTTTTTTCCATTAATGTTTTCATTCTCATTATTCTTGTGCCCAGATTTCCTAAATAGGAAGCATGCATTATTTTCTATATACTTTGTGACTTTTTTCTTATTTATCTTATTCATTCTTACTAAAGTGAGTAAAAGTGATTTAAATTCTTATAAAAATATGAAATAATAAAGATAGACCAAAATTTTACATTTCAACCAAGATCAAAAGACATTAGAGAAAAGGCAAAGAAAAATGAACCAGGTATTTGGGATGAGTGAGATACTACAATTGGGCACTAAGTTTCCTAACAGTAGAAGATAAAAGCAAAGTCTGAGATGAGGGTAAGGAGTTAGATGATGATACCATCTGAAAAAGAAAAGAATCATGAGTCTGTCTTGGGCTGTCGTACTCAACGTGTTTTACATCCAAGTAGGAAATGTGCTTTGCTTATTACAGAATGATTGTGTTCCTGATTCAGAGAAGCATGTTATCTGGTTACTCATTTTCTTTAGGAATTCTTACATACATTAGTACTGTTCAGGTATTTTTCCTTGCTTTCTGATGATTTAATTCAATACTGTATTGGCTTGGTGCAATGGCTTATGACTGAGGTGAGTGGATTGCTTGAGCTTGGGAGTTCAAGACCAGCTTGAGCTAGAGTGGGACCCCATCTCTAAAAAATAGCTGGGCCTCATGCTGGGCACCTGTAGTACTAGCTACTCAGGAGGCTGAGGCAAGAGGATCACTCAAAAGTTTGAGGTTGCTTTGAGCTATGATGCCATGGCACTCTACCCAGGGTGAAAAAGTGAGACTGTCTCAATAATAATAATAATAATAATAATAATAATAATAATAATAATTCAATAGAGAGGATAAAGCTTAAAGGAGCTAGTATGTATCACATGCCAAACATTTCCCTCATGCCAGACTGGCTGAACATTGTCCATGCATTGTCTTATTTGCATTGTCTTGCAAATGCTGTAAGCAAATCCAATGCTCAAGAGTTGCTGACTCCGAACCCTGGCTATGTCCCACTCTGGAAAGATGACTTTTCCAGAGGGTCTCACAGTCATTTCAGTGGATTTCCTAAGACAGATATAATAAAGCATCTTTGCAGGCAATATGCTTCTTATTGATTTCACTATGATTAAAAAAATACGTTTAGACAATAATCATAGTAGCTGCTCTTTACGGAGCTCTCTTAAATACAACAAACATTCTAAGTGTTTCCCCTGTATCATTCCCTCAAACAGCCCATCAGTTAGGTACTATTATTACACTTTTTAGATTAGAAAACTAGGGAAGAACGAACATTTGGCCTCAGAGGCTACTGTCACTAGAAATCATATGGCTGAAACACAAGTATACTTTCAGGTCTCTGGAACAGGAAAGCTTTTCTTTGGAATGTGCTTAGTGATGCCATAATAGGCACCAGAATGGACCATTGGATGTCTGGACAGACAGCTGTTCAGAAGGAGCTTCCAGGCTGAGTTCAAGAGGAACAATGGGGAAATAGTTCAGCAGCCTGCAGAGCACCAACCATATCAAAACTTTGCAATTTTTGAGTAGTTATGGGTCAGATCTAACTTCAACATCACTTTGCAAAATGTATGAGTAGTTATGGGTCAGGTATGACTTCAATCTACACTGTGAAGTTTGTTCTTATATAGAGGGGAAAAGATGCACTTATGGCTTTTCCCCAGTTTGAAAAAGCCAACAAAGGAAAAGATCTTTTAAAAGAAATTTATGCAGTTAATCTTATTGTGGTTTTAATTTTTATTGAAACTTAGATACTAATAAAATATTTTACAAAATAAAATAGTTTGCCAAATCTATGTCCTATGGCACCTTCATTAAAATTTTTCACTGGATTTCCTCTTTCTTTTTGTAATATTCATTTTTTCATCCTGTCAACATTCATCTGTTGAGTCTGGGAGAACATGCCCCACTCATCTTTGTATTCCCAGAACCAAGAAGATGTTGATACAAATAGGAGCTCCATGAATATTTATTGAATTGTATTAAGCACTTGCAATATAATTTACTCTATGATTAAAACTATGCAAGATATTAGAATGTGTATTCTCAACTCTTTACCTGCTCGTAATCCACCTTCATCTCAGACATATCCATCAGGCAATGTTTCAGAATGCCAGATCCTCAGTTTTCAAATGAAGCTCGATTATGAGACTAAATGATTAGATAAAAGACTCTATGATTGATTCCATAATAGAATTTGGTAACCCTCTAGTTTCAGAGGCTTGTAAACTCTTTTTTTATTGACCAAAGTCTTTTTTTTTCAAACAATATTTCACACAGAAATCCAAAATGTTTTTCAGCTCATCTGGTTGGAAGGTACATGAAGCAATTCTTTCATTGGGTCTCTGAGGAGCTTCATTGCTCAATTCAAATTTTCTTATTGCACAGTTAAGACTAGCAAGGCCAAGTGAGTGATTAAGAAAGTGATTTCTCAAGGTCACATTGCCAGTTAGGTACTGAGTTGAAAATGGAACCTGAATGTATACAATGTCCTCATTCTTTCTGTTAGAACTCAGTCTGGTTAGGACAACATTAAAAATGTTGGCTTTGGCCACTGCCCAAAGCTGCAGATCTGGGCAAATCACCGGAGCCAAACATGGGAAAGGGAGAGTAACATCTGGGAGTAACATGGGCCATTAGCATGAAGAGACCAAACCAACGAAGGGAAAACATTCAGGACTGGAACCTCCACTGTGCTCTAAGATGAGAGCTGGCTGGGCTTAGAGACCTCTCCAGCACTTAAGCCAAGTGTAGACCTTCCTGGACAGTAACCACAGAGAACCACCTTTTATGAAGGAACTAGTCCCAACTCCAAAGGCAGCCTGCTAGTCATAGAGTCACATTGAGTCCAACATCTATCACTGCCCAGATTCTGACTTCAGGGGTTCAAGTCCTAAAATACTTATGTCTCTGACTTATAAGCTACAAAATGTAAACCCAGAAATTTGGCCTTCCTTTTGATCTTTAGGTGGGAGTCTAAACTATAGACAGTAGCCTCTGCTGTCTTCTTTCTGACATCTTTTAGATTGTGGGCTCCTTTGAACCTTTGACCTATACACTGCTTTTTACTTGCTTTTAATTTCTTCATTTTTCCTTTATTGTCCTACTTTTCACATGTCAAAATATTTAACCTTATAAAATGGTCCATATTTATCAGTGCCTCACTGCATACTTTTTAGAGTAAAGTTGATCAAACAACAACAACAAAAAACTCATTGACAAGTTAAGAATCTGGCTTTTATTTTACTACTTAAATATTTGAGTACTTTCAGATCTTTCAGTTCCAATCTGTTATGAACCCATGATAAACACATGCTAAAGAAACAGCTCCTGATAAAGAAATATTTGTTTAATGACAGTTAGATGCAGGAGAACTCCAAGACTACTCCAGAATCACTAAGGGCTTTTCTTCCTGGAATTGATTGGTTTGTCTGTCCTTACAAATCAGAGTTAAGGCCACTGGCATGGCAATTTCAGAGAAGGAACATCTGTTTGCAATGTACCTGGCTGGTGAACATATTCTGGAATTTAATTTCTACAGCTGCCAATCTCCTGACCTTTAAAATACAAATGTTGATCCTGGCAGGAAAAAAAAAGAGTTTGTGGTTCAGCTTCTCCATTCCCTGAAATGGGCCACTGATTAGAGAATCTTATACCTCTATACATTGAAATTTATAAAACACAATCAGAGCACTCAGAGAGACAGAGACCCCCTTAATGAAATTCTGTAGAGTTCCAGTCTTTTTATATGCAAAAATGTATTTCCTATGACTATATTTCCATTGATTTCTTTTTTTAATTCTTCCTTGTTGGCTAATATGACAAAGCCATGTTCTTTCATAACAAGTACCAGCCCACTCGTGCATATATACAAGCATTTTAACTTCTTTGCTTCTGCAAACAGTGGGCTGATTTTTTTTTCTTCAGTACTCAGACCAGCAGAGTATGGCATGAAGTACACCTTTCCAAATTAGCCCACTGCAAATACAAACAGAGAGGTTCTAAAGATTGCCTTTGATCATTTTCTCTATAATTTGTTGTTCATACGGATGCTTTGCATATGTTGATTAAATATGCACTTTCCACTGCCTGGGGAGCCAGAGCCCCTCACAGCAGACCAGTGTAATCTGGTCCCAGGAGACTGCAGCACTCCAGAGGGGCACTGTCACACGGACTACCTGCTTCAGCTTGTCTTAGCAACAATGATCGCCATATGTGAAGCTGCAGGAAAACAGATGCTGTTTTTCCATTTGTGAAATCAAGTTGTTGGAAAGTAGTCAGGTTTCCAATGTATGAAAGCTCATCTAATCAACCTACAGAGACAGAGACAGTGTGAGCTTTCTCAGAAATATTTGACAACATTCCCTAGTATTGGTGACTAGAAACATATATGAAATCAGAGTTCCAAAGTGATAATCCTTTCCCTGTACTTGTGTTGATAATATCTGTTTTGATGGCTGCAAATGAGGTCCCTAATTTTCTTAAACAAAGGGAATTTGTAACCCAATTTTCAACTGTAAAAAGGGCTTCATGGCACAGTCGCTAAGTGGAGGGTAAATTAACCGTAGCATCCTATTTTATTGTATCAATAGTAAGTATCAAGGCTTATTTTCCTCCTTTTGATCAGGAACAGGGATATGAGGGATTCATAAATGAAAACAATTCCTTCTTTATCAGTCCAAATGTTAAATTTCCACAAGAGCCCAGCCTTAGCATTCTGTGACCCATCCTACCTCACTCTTGCCCTGTATTGTGAGAAGTCATACTATCTGTCATCCATGTAGCTAAATACTTTAGTTGTTTGCAAACCTCCTTTTTATTCATAAAATGTGACCTGCTTCTCAGTGTCGGTGCCCATAGAAAAGTATAGTTTGAAATCTGATTAGCTAGAATGCATACCATAACCTGGGAGGAAGAAAAGAAATGTTATCTGTCAATCACAAAATGTTAGAGCAATACAGTCACGTACTAACCAGATCAACCATGGATATTAGTTGATCTGTAATTATCATTGTTTAATTTATCAGAAGAAAGATAGACAAAACCTGAATATGAGTAATATTAAGTTTACAACCAAGGAACCTAGCTTCTAATCCTATTTCCACTATTACTACCTGATCTTACTGTAGTCTGACTTTTTAATTTTTCTACAAAATATAAGCAATAAGGCATCAAAAGCTGTCATAAGAAATACAACAAGCTTTATGACCTAAATATCTGTAGAACCTTAAGGTATTAATAATCTCTGTTCTTCCCCAGGTATCAGCTAGTCCTGAACAACCTGGTGACCTGATTCAGCTTTCTGGAATGCTTACCACCCTGAGATGATTAAGAAGCCTATGGAAAGATGACTGCATAATATTAAAACTGGTATAGACACAAAAATTACTATTTGTTCAGAAGATGAAGACTTTGCATCACTTACAGTGTCATAATTTAGTTAGTATGTGAGTGGGTCTTTGCAATGTGGAGATAAAACAAAATAGAGGTGTTTCTACAGGGAACAATGGGACAGTAAGACAAGCATGAGGGCAGAGGAGCACCAGGCGTATCCAAGGGTGAGGAATGTAGGTTAATTTGGGCTTTGGGTGAAGGAGAATAACAAAGAAAGACAGCAGGCAAGTTAAGATATGATCATAAAGATCCTGAGTTATGGTTTAAGGCTAACAGATATGACTCTGAGCAGTGGGGAGACTTCAGCTGGCTTTTTTGCAGGTGAGAATCAAGGTCAGAGCTATGTTTCTTTGTAGATACTCTGGGACTTCAGCGTGCATGTATGCTCAGCCTCCTATGAACTAGCACTGGGCTCTCATATAACCAAGAGGAGTGCGGTGTGATAAGGGGTCTTGCCATCCAGGAGGAAAGACCAGACATATGAAACAGTTATAAATAAGTGCCAGGACATAATTAAGCATAAATAGTGTGGTAACGATTGTCATTGAACTTTATAGTCTGCAAATCACTTTCACAGTATTAATCTCAGCCTCTCAATAAATACTGAATGAACAATAAACTCTTGGAAGTAAATAGGAAATTTAAGAGATCATAGAGAATCAAAGTCATATTGGTATTATGTGTTAATCTGGGACTGAAAATCAGATCTCATGGCACATTCTGCTTTTTATAGAACAGGCAGGAGGTAAAGAGAAAAAACTATCTTAGAGTTGTTCTGTCTCTGGGTCCACTGAGTACTACTGATGGGAGAAAAAAGGGATCTAGATTATGCTAAACTATTAGCCCACTCGTAATATTTAAACATTTCTGTGAACTCACATTCATGAAGTGGATATTTTAATCATCAGATGGTGTGACTACCACTGGATGTGACTATAGTCTCTTTCATCAAGAATTTTGATTTCATAAGAGAGAACATGCCCCCAGCCCTCTAGCCAATTCTGAGATCAGCTTTTGAAGACATTGGCTTTGTGCTTTAAATGGCTAAAACTGATTATGGCCACTAAGATTCCTGTGTGATATATGCAGTAATTTGATGCTAACAGTAAATGGATGTTATGAAGCCCTGCAAAGTTTCTGTACCTAATCAAATATTGGCCTGAAGTTCTGAGGACTCACATCAGAGTCCTGGCTCATTACATATTATATATCCTTAGACATGTCACTTAACCTCAATGAGCATATTTTATGTCTATAGAATTGCAACTGCAAGTTTTATCCCATCTACCTTTATCAGACAAGTAAGGCATGCAAAATTAACTCTGTCAAATGTGAAGTGGGTCATACTATAAAAATATAAAAGGTATTAGTTGCCCAGAATATGATGAGAGTTTTGACTTTTGCTCAATACAAGTGGTGAGAAACTAATAAATATATTACTTTGGATGTTATTCTAAGGGAAAAGGTTAATGTATTCCCGATTTGTATATTCTCCTTATTATCTTCCATATTGTCAGGATACAATGCCTTTATACTTTTTTACAACTGTGGAAGAAAATTCTTCTCCCTCTTTATCTTTGAAGGAGGCTAAAGATTACTCAGAAAACTACTCCGACATTCTGCTATATGTGGAAGAAATTGACGGAGATTCTCCTGGGAGCTCAAAACTCAATTTGAGGACTATCAGAGGCTGGAGCACAGTGTGCAGGGAATAAACCATGGAAAAACTACAGCTCAGCAACAGTAGCCTCTGCCCATTTGTTTCTGGGTGTTAGAGGTACTGCTCATGAGCCTGAGATGCACTTGTGCAGTGGGTAAGTTCATGACCACCCTACTCATGTTGTGAAGGGTAGACACTGGCCTCCCACTAGTGAACCTTCACAGTCTGCCTTCTCTACTCAGGGGTACAGCCTTCTTCACTTTTGACAGATAACCAGGATCATTATAATGGAAATCACATGCTGGAGATATCTGTGGCATGGAGAGTCCAAGTTATTTTGTAGACATGTGATGCTTACAATGGCTTTTGGCCACAATGAGAAACTTGGAAACCAGGCATTTTAGTTGATTAAAACCAGTTCCAAACTGTGCAAGCACCTGGGCCACAATATAACAGAAGATGTTTTACTGAGAGGAATTTAGAAAAAGGACAATAAATATTTTGTATCTATAATTGGCAAATGCAATCACAATTCTCAATCCCGCCTGTAGGGTCTACGTAATTGAAAGTCATTTTCTTATGACCCATTCCTGGAAAAAGCCCTTATACATTTCAGTTCTGTTTGTTTCAAGAAATATTAAATGGCCATCTAGCATGAAGTAAGATCTGATAACATGAAGCAAAAATCTCATCCTCCTGGGATTTGCCGCCCGGGAGATAATCCTCTGTTGGTGGGAAAATTTCATTGAGTAGGTCCAGCCTCTCACTTCACCAGAGTAGCAGAGAAGAACATTTCCACCAAGGTGATTATTTTGTGCCATTTCGCTGCTTTTAAATGGTTGTTTTTGTGGGTTCAACGTGGAATGCAGCATATATTATCACAGTGAGCAGGTGCATACATAAAAACCCCTCCAGGACTTTCTCGAATATTCACATTGCACTTCAGGATTTTAGAGCAGTTAATAAAGGTTGAAGCTTTCTTATCACCTCTATGCTGCTGTGGCTCTGCTATATTTCATATGTGATATCCAACTGTACTGCTGCCCCTCCTGAAAAGGCTTGCTTATTGCTGCCTTCTTAAATGTTTGGGCTTTTTTGTTGCTTTATTCAGAAGCAGAATGACCTTGAGTACATGCATTCTATATTTGCTTAGTTTGTGCAAGAGGAAGGGGATTCAGTGAATTAGCAAATCCCATCCATTCCACCTTGGAAATAGATACTGACTCTCACCACTTTGATTTCCACAATCCTTATTACCTCGTCTTGAACTGTCATCAGGTCTTGCCTAGGAAACACCAGAAGCCTCTCCTTTCTTTCCTGTTCTCCATGTGCCTTGCTACAATCTCTTCTCCCCAGAGCAGCCAGAGCAATGTTTGTCAGCCGCAGATCAGAAGCTGTCACTTCCCTGCCTTCAGCTCCCCACTGGCGTCCCATCAAAGGATCAGACTGAAACCTAAAGGAGACCGTGACTTCTAGGAGGGTTGGCGGTAGGACGTGAGGTGAGAAAGTTAAGCTGGAGCCAACTCTGGGAAGCCCTGACGTCATCGCACTCCAGCCCTCTGATGACCTGACTACTCATTCATCAACCGAAGTCAGCTCCCATTCAGGAGTCCTGAGCTTCCTCTTCCTGGAACTCTCTTCCCCCATCATTCCCAGGCTTTGCTTCTTCCCTTCATTTCATTCTCTCAAATGTCACATCCTAGAGAGATCTCATCCTTTACCTAAATCTCACCTTCCCTGTGCTACCATCATTTATTCTCTTATTCTATGATACTGCTTCATAGAACTTAAAGCTGCCCGGAGATGCAGAATCTACTTCTTCCTGTTTCTTCCACTGGAATGGAAGCTCATTGAGGCAGGGATATTATCTTGTTTACTATTGCTTAGAAGAGGGACTGACACAAAGAAAGTATCTCATGGGTATTTATTTATTTTTCTTGTATATTCTTTTGATCTCATGAGTATTTATTAAGTGAATGAATCATCATATTTTAACCTCACTAAAAATTCTTAGATACTTTTAACCTCAGCTAGCAGAAAAGAAACCTAAGGTTTACAAAGGGTTAATTTATTTGTAATTCAATATGGAACAGATCCAAAATACAAATCCAGATCCTCCCAATGTCAAAGGCTTTGCTCATTCATTGTAGTTCTTTTCAAGTACACTCTTTGAGTTAGATCTTTTTTTGGGGGGGGGATAAATATTTTGGACATTTATTCAACAAATATTTATTGAAGAATAGATTTGAGAAAAAATATCTCTACTGATTTTAATTTTATCATTCGAAATCTAAAGCAGAGAAATCATTTTTACAAATTATCAGCATCTTTCATGGAATTTCTTCAGGAACCTGGGAAGCTTGACTGTATCCTAAGCTGCACACCCCTCAGTCCATACTGGCCTCACCATCTTCTGCCCTGTGCTCCTGCCCTAAACTGCAGAAGTCTTAAATCATAATTGGAAGTCAGTATTTTTAAGATAAAAACTGTACCTGGCAAATAAAGAAACATATTTGTTCTAAGTTTAATTAAGTAAGTCTGGGCAGCCTTTTTGCAATATGGAGATTAACTGTCAAATTTATGTTAATATGATCTCAGAGAATGAAGCTGCTATAAAAAGTTTCTTCCCTCACCCCTCTCTTAAGCTCCTCATGTTGCCTTGTTGAAGTTTCCTTAAATTGGTAGCATCTTATTAAAATATCAGCAGGTCAGTTCTGCAAAAGCAAAGCAGTTAAAAATGTCTAACAAATTCCAAATGTTAGTTTTAAAGGCATTAAGACAAATAAGCTGAAATCATATCTATTATACAGAGAAAAAAACCATCACAAAGGTTGAGTTGTCAGCATCTCTTTGGAATCACTCAATGCCAAGCTCTCCTTTATCTGATTAACACAGGATTATAAAGATCTTCTGAGCACTCTCAGTACAATACAAAGAGCCTTTCATTTCTTTGAATAGCCCCCCCTTTTCTGTGTGTGAAAAAGATGTGCCACCCAATTTTTTTATTTTGTGATTTAAGAAAAAAAAAATGCTAACCGTTTGAATCATGAGTCCTGTTGTGGGGACTGAGTTAATTAAAAACCTGATGTATACATACAGCTGATCCTACTCACCCTAATGAAGAACATTAATTCTGGAACATGTGTGGCTGTAGTCACATTGCTACAAATTACTGGACTCTTTCCTTTATCTGTTTCCAAGAAAGTCTCCCCCTGTTAGTTAGGAAAAAAGAAAAATATGACGCCTTAGTTCTAGGCAGCATAAATTACACGCATCAATCAGAGGAAGCTTAAATTAAAATACACATTTGGCAAACAAATATGAATATGTTGATCTCATCTGTGCATCATAATGATTTAGTGGCTGTGTTGACCCCCCACTGTGCAACATGAAGGTCACCGGGAACAGTGTCTTTCTCATTGAGAAATGTTTTCGTGTCTTTTAAGGATGCAATTTGATATGTGCCCTAATGTTCCATCTAACTAGTGATCTCTATGTAGAAGCACCAATTTATTGTATAAAGAAAATACAGGCTCATTTTCATTTATGTAATCTGAAACAGATGACTAAATTAAAATGTAGAGGAAAAAAATACAAGTCGTTTATTGTTCCTGACCTGAGGATTCCTCCAATGGGTTCATGGTATTTTCTAAACTGGCAGAATGCCTTTTTGTGAAATGGAATACTACACCTTTTTGATTTTGAGAGATCATAAATCAGTCTATTCTTATTGCTGACTGTGTGCATTTTTAGAGCAGGCATAACCCTCGTGAGTGTGCTTTACATGGTAAACCTTGAGTAGAGATGATCTGAGGTCTCAGGTCGCCATTCCTTAAAAATAACCATAGTTAAAGTACATATATTGAGTAAGGCAGGAATTGGCCTGGACAAAAACATGTTTTATGTTTATTTTGAATATTCATGTTGTGTTTTCTTATTAAAATTTCATTCTCATAACTACAAACTATAGCGATCCTGTCTGTATCAACAGGAAAGGTGTGCAATGCATGCTCTTGATAGGGTATAACTCAATACCGAGCATTCTCACAGCAAAATGGAAGAAAGCAAATAAAAAAATTAAGATAAAACTATGTGACGACTTGCCTACTTAACTGTCAAAAAAAATAACACCTGAGAAACTTGTGAAATTATAGATTCCTGGGCCTCATCCCCCCAAATTCTAATTCAATGGTTCTGGAATAAGGTATGGATAGGCATTTCTCATGAGTTCTCCAGACATTTCTTATTAAATGTTAGTGAGAACAAACTTTGAGAAAAACTGCTGAAAAGACGGATGGGTGAAAAGAAGACCAAATGGTGCACAACTTGTTGGGTTTTAGCAGCTTAACAGAAGATTGTATCAAGATATAAAATCCAGAGTTGGGATAAGCCATTTGTGCACAAATGTTATTATAGTTTAGATAGCAGAAAGCAGGATTCCAAGGGGATATATTATGATAGTTGTTTTACATTGAGCTTTTTTTTCTTTTGGATGGGGGATCAGATTAAGAGTTATCAGTGAAGAAAGCACCCAGAATATGACGGCTTTTGGATGCAATAGCCAAACAGCTCAGATATTTTAGCAAATTCTAATTTGAAATAATCAGTCCCATTATCCCCATTGTGTATCAAATTTTGTTTGTTTGTTTTTTCATTTTCTTTATTTTATTTTTATTTTTTTGAGGCTGAGTCTCACTTTGTTTTCCTTGGTAGAGTGCCATGGCATCTTAGCTCAAAGAAACCTCAAACTATTAGGCTAAAGGGATTCTCTTGCCTCAGCCTCCCAAGTAGCTGGGACTACAGGCATGCATCACAACTCCTGGCTTTTTTCTTTTCTTTTTTTTTTTTTAAGGGACAATGTCTTACTCTTGCTCAGTCTGGTCTTGAACTCATGAACTCAAGCAGTTCACCCACCTCAGCCTACCAGATTGCTAAGATTGATTATAAGTATGAGCCTGGCCTATGCTAATTTTTGACTCAAAAGATATGGTCATTATGTTTCTTGGGTGAATGCTCAGACAGAGCATGGTTCATTACATTCTAGGATACTCAAAAATGAGCATGGAAACTTCTAGAAGAAAGAAGTATGCTGAGGTAGGGAGAAAGAATGATCTTCATGTTTTGCTAGCTGGTAGGGCAGGGCTGAAGGAGCAACTATTTTGTCTATTTCTTACATGAGGCAATTCAGAAACGCTAAAGTCGTCAAAAAAGTAAAATGATATGATAGATAGGATATTTGAGAAATATTGTGTCTGAGGGAGGAAAAACAGATCAAGTCAATTTTGTAGAGATCCATGTTGATTGTGAAGATGGCCAAGATGAATGGATTGGTTGTGCTGCAGTCTGTTCATTTGGCTCAGATAGGCACTGCCAAGAGTAACTTGGGTATAATTTTGTTCTGTGCTAATTAGAGTTGGTCAAATGATCCTCTGATGAATTTCCCTCCCTAGACAGAATTTGAGAGAATATACAACAACAAAGTAATTATCAAGAGTGCCAATTATCCATAAGGGCAACTACACTGATCCAGGCATGTAGAACCTGGTCTCAACGTCTTAGAAATTTTCCTCCCCAACAAATGCGACCCCATTAAAAGTCCTCTTTTAGTGGGCACACAACCAATAGTGCATATGCTGATAGCATTTTCACATACAAATCTGATAGTTAGGCACGCCATTACCCAATTTACACATGCAAATGCAGTAATTGTGTGTACTGGATGCTCAGGGAATCCTGGCACACACCCAAAATGGAGGCCTTTTGAAAGCATGGCCAACCCACCAAATTCCTTTTCCACAATAACTTCTGGTCCTGTCATACCTCTGCCTCTATCATACAAAGTCCTGTGGGATTCTGGAGGAAGAGTATGTGCTTTGTGGACTTCTCTGAATGAGTGAAACTTTTTATCTTGATTCCATTTGCACATGTTTTAAGTTCTCTTGTTTTTCAGTTCATTGATAAGATTTTTTCTCCTTTGTAGTAATTCACTATGTCATTTCTCTGCTTTAAAAAAGACCAACTCTAATTAGAAAGTACAAATTTTCTCATTATGACTTATTCTTTTCTAGAACTTGAAATGAGAATGATTATGAATTATTATAATAACTTATTTGTGGTTTTAAAAGAATGGAGATTACTGTTTACAGCTATGTACACATGAGTTTACCCCCAGATGCATTCGATTATTCTAATTTACCAAGCTGCTCCAGAGGCAGTCATTAACTATTTCTTGGTTCTTTGTTAATATATTTCAAATGTTCTAGGTCCACTTTACTACTGAGGCACTACAATGCAGACAGTCATTTAAGAAATATAAATAAGATTGAGTATATTTACCTTGCCACTATGTCCCAGAGAGATAAAGTTCAAGAGTCTGACATGGATCATGGAAAGATTTTTTGAATAGTCAATGTTAGCAGAAAAATCACAATAGAGGCATTTTACACAAAAGGAGAGAAAAGAGGGATATTTTGAGAGAAAAATTTGTATTAATAATTAGAAATTGTAACTCTTATTAATTTGGAAATTACTTGTGTACTTTCTATGTTCCATATACCTTTCTTCTCCTTGTTCCTGTTTCAACACTCTAAACATTCCATTTCATCTCTGTCCCCCCCTTAACTGATGCATTCTCCAGAATTCCAGACTCCTTCAATGTTCCACTGACTTTACCGTCGCTCCATGAGAAGTCTCACCCTCCTTTCTGACCTCCCTTCCTCTTTCTTTCTATTAGACTTCTGTTCTCAAGTTCAAGTCTGTATTTCCAGAAGTCTTTTGCTATTCCCAGATGAAACCTCCACATAAACAGCAAACCATACTGGTCCAAACTGGAATCCTGTTTGAATCTTCATCTCCCTCAGAATTTCTGAACACTCCCCCATACCTCATGCTAGAATCCTTTTTGAGTTCTTTTTGCACCCTCAATCTGTGTATCCTCTTAGTTACTGAGTCCAGTAACATGTACTGTGATTCAAAAATGTGTCATCATGAATCTATCCACTCAGCTCTCTTCCCTCTACCTGCCTAAGCTCAAACCACCATGATTTCTCTCCTGAACACTTGCAATAGTTTTGTAATTGCCACCTGTCTCTTCCCTAGGCCACTCTATTTCCTCACTCTTACCAGGATATCTTACTTAAGCGTTTTTAAAGGCTCCCTGCCTTATGTACATGCTAGAGGCCAAATTCAATTGTTTTCTATTCCTGGCCCAATTTTGTTTGACTATTTGGTATCTCTAAAAGCCCATTGGCTTCCATACTGCAGTGTCATTGCTCACGTCATTCCCTCTGTTGACAAGCTCCTCCCTCTTTATTAGTGCTATCCTTCATCCCGTTGTCTTTTCTCGCCATCTTTCAAAGTCCACCTCAAAAGTCTTTTCATCTATGAAACTGTCACAGGACTCTCTCCTAGCAACAAAACAAAATGTGATTTCTTCTCTATGTTATGACATAGAGACTCTGACATGACACCCTTTATATATGTATCTTTGGCCTTTGCCCTTGGATCTTAGGACAGAGTTCCAGAAACCATTCTAATTCTCTGAACACTACTAGCATTTGGTGAATCTTTTCTTTTATTATTTGTTACTTGACCCCGGTTCCTGACCAAAAAGACCTAATCTCTGTAATGTCCTGGGTGATAACATCTTTGTCCTAATTAGGTGATTTTTGATGAACTTCTGGGTCGATACTTCATAAAAAAGGCCAGGCCATGATTAGAAGTATGAAGTTTGAAGAGCTTCCCGACTGCTAAACATGTGGAGGGCATTGTGCCTAGGGAGATGTGGAAGCTCTGGCCCTTCCCCCATACCGTGCCTTGTGCTTCTCTTCCACCTGGCTGCTCATCGGAGTCATGTGCAATATCTTTTACAACAAACTGGTAAACATAAGCATTTCCCTCAGTTCTCTGAGCCATCTTTGCAAATTATGAGACTTGAAAAGGGATTTGTAGGAACCCCAATATACTATAATCGGTCTCTGAGAAGCACAGGTTGCAACCTGGGACTTGTGATTGGCATCAGGCTTAGTTTGTTTTGTGCTACTATACAGAATACCACAGAATGAGTAATTTTAGTGGATAGAAATTTATGTCTCACACCTCTGGTGGCTGAGAAGTTCAAGCGGCACTGGCAAAGGTCTTGGTATTATGTCATCCCATGGCAGAAGGTGGAGGACAAAGGGTAAGAGAGAGTGAGACAGAAAGACAAAAAAAGAGCTGAATTCTTCCTTCCTTTCTTCCTTTTTCCCTTCCTCCCTCCCTTTCTTCCTTTTTCCCTTCCTCCCTCCCTTCTTTCCTTCCTGCCTTCCAATAGACAAGATCTTGCTCTGTCACCAAGCTGAGTGCAGTGGTGCAATCGTAGTTCACTATAGCTTTCGATTCCTGGGCTCTATCGATTTTCCTATCTCAGCCTTCTAAATAGTTGCAAGTGTGTGCCACCACACCTGGCTAGTTTTTTGTTTTTTTATTTTTTATTTTTCTTGTTTTGTCAAGGCTGGGTCTTGCTATGTTGCTCAGGCTGGTCTCAAATTCCTAGCCTCAAGTGATCCTGTCACCATGGCCCCCCAAAGTACTGAGATTGCAAGTGTGAGCCACCACACTGGCCTGCTGGCAAAACCCTCGAGCCAAAAATCATCAAGAACACATTTGCAGTTGAAGTTGGGGATTTCACTTCTGCAAGAAAGAATATTCATCATTGGGTAACTCAGAGAATATTTGGGTGCTAGAATATCCATTATTGGGTAACTCAGAGCATGATAGGGTGCAAGAAAGAACTAATTGTATATAATATTGTCAGCTAGTTTTAAATATCTGAAAGTGCCAAGCAATTAGAATGAATACACAAGATAGAATATAGCAAGCAAGTATAAGTTAGGATTAATTTTCATTTCTGATGTGGTACCTTTTGTTGATAAGACTGTAGTGTCTTCAACAAGAGCCTTTCATTAACATGGGTTCTATTTCCAGTATTTAATAATACTGAAAGTTTGGATTAACAAAACATCAGAAGGGCCCTTTAACAAAGAATATATCTTCTAAAGTATTAATAATTAATTCATAGTTAATAAATTTTGTCAGCACTAAACCAAATTCAGAGCAGTATCTAGCAATTTACAAAAGTATGCTAGAGAGTTTTGGCTTTGATCTAAGTGGCAAAAGACCATATGAAGTTAAAAGTAACAGGATGAAGATAAGGAAGATACTACTGATAAATCTTTAGTTAATCAGTAAAGGATATTAAGGTAGAATAATGGACCATATTAGTGGTAGGGCACAGGATAAATAAAAAGATGCTACAGAAGAAGAAAATTAATATTGTGCCATGGCCCTGTATGGAAGGTGTCTACTCTTATACTCAGCACATTCCAAGGTTTTAGATGGAGCTCTCTAATACTTATGTAGTTATTGCTTATAACCCATTCCTAAAAACCTCATCCTGAAGATTGCTTGGGATGCCCAATGATCAAAGGGAAGTGTCTTTAAGTTGGTACAGTTGTTAACAACCCCTGGTAATTCCTTTTTCATCAAAGTTCAAGGCATCAAAGCCCTTTGGTGCTGTTTTTCAGAAAATCAAATCTTCAGGTTTCAGAATGTGAAGAAATGGCTTAGGTGGATGGTTAAGAAGTGCAGCTCACACCTGTTGCCGACAAAACCTGAGATATATAAGACCATTACAGAAGTTAATCATATTAGCTTGGAAGATGGCAGGATCAAGACAGAAAGTACAGCTGACCCTGAACAACACAGGGGCTAGGAGTGCTGACCCCAGGTGCAGTTGAAAATCTGCATATGTTTTCACTCCCAAAAACTTAACTAGTAGTAGTCCAGAAGCCTTACTAATATTATAAAGTCAAAATAGGTGTTATTGATTGTCTTCTTACAATAAAGTAAGCTAGAGAAAAGAAAATGTTATGAAAATCACAAGAAAGAGAAAATATACTTATTCTTCATTAAGTGGAAGTGGACCACCACACTGGTCTTCTTCTTGGCCTTGGTCTTCTTCATGTCATAGTCAGAAAGTGGAGGAAGACAAGGGGTTGGTCCTCCTGTCTCAGGGGTGACAAAGGTGGAACAGATGGAGGAGGTGGAAGGAGAAGCAGAGAGACCTGGTAGAACTTTATAGAAATATAGAACAATTTCTCTTATATTTTTCTTTCTCATGTCTCTAAAAATATTTCTGTAGGGTGCCAATCCTCCTTCTACCATTTGTGTTAGTCTCAGTTCCTGTATTAAAGAGGGGTCTACGTAGTCAAAAAGAAAATCAAAAGTAGTTCTGAAATCAGAATCCTCTACCTGATTGTCCAACATCAGTTTGTTTTCTGGTGCTGCTTTTTCCGTCTTCCTCCTCAGCATCTGGCATTGGTTCAGAAGCTGTCATCTCCACCAGATTGTCTTCTGTTAATTTCTCTGATATGGTGTCTATCAGCTCTTGAATTTCTCCAAAATCTGTATCTTGAATTTTTTCACCCCCACCCTTTGCCATATCCACAATCTCCTTTATGATTTTCTTGCCTAGCTCTGTTGTAAACCCTGTGAAATCATGCCCAGCATCTAGACACAGTTTTCTTGGCAGGAATTTATTGTCTCAAGCTTTATGGCTTTCATGGCTTTTTCTATAACGATGATGGATCTTTGATGGTGCAAGCCTTCCAGATTCTCATGCTATTCTCTTTGTTAGGGTTTTCTTCCAAAGCACTGACTGTCCTTTCCACAGAGTACTATGTTTAATGGTACGGTGTTTGTGGGCAAATAAACTTCTCTGACACCTTTGGTTTTAAATTTATGGGGTTCTGGATGGCTTGGAGAATTATCCCATATCAAGAGAACTTTAAAAAATAGTCCCTTGCTGGCAGGAATTATCTGACTTTAGGGACAAAGCATTGATGAAACCAATCTCGGGTATAAGTGTTGTTATCCAGCATTTTTTGTATAACCAAATAGCTGGCAGCTGGTGTTTAGCTGTTTCTTTCTTTCAAGGGTCAAAGTGTTAGCAGCTCTACAGACAAAGGCAGTCCAGATCATAAAGCAGACTGCATTTTCCCCAAAGAGTAGAGTTAGCCTTCTCCTTCCTGCCTGAAATCTGGGTGGTGACATCCCTTCCTTACGAATAAATGTCCTGTGGCCTTTTTTCTTTTTTTCAGAATAGAGGACTTTCACCTGCATTAAAATCCTGTTCATGCAGATATTTTTTCTCTGTAGTGATAAAGTTATCTAAAAACTCATTTACTGCCTCATGGTCATCAGAAACTGCTTCTCCTATTACCTTGACATTTTTAAAATCCAACTTCATTCTAAAATGATCAAACCATCGTTTCCAGGAATTAAATTCTCCACTTTTAGAACCTTACTTTCTTTTGCTTTAAGTTGTTACATAAATCACATTACAGTTTATAGGTATGCTGTTCTTGTGGCAATCCTGCATTTTCAATATGAGATAAAAAGTTATTTCAGGCTGGGTGCAGTGGCTCATGCCTGTAAACCTAGCACTCTAGGAGGCTGAAGTGAGTGGATTGCTTGAGCTCAGGAGGTTCGAGACCAGTCTGAGCAAGAGTGAGACCCTGTGTCTACTAAAAAATGGAAAAATTAGCGAGACCTTTTGGTGGGCACCTGTAGTACCAGGTACTCAGGAGGCTGAGGCAAGAGGATCACTCAAGGCAAAAATTTGAGGTTGCTATGAGCTACCTATTATACTATTGCACTCTACCCAGAGGGAGAGTGAGACTCTGTCTCAAAAAAAAAAAAAAAGCATTATTTCAAAAAGAGTATAAAATGTTCACTACATGTTTTGCTGATGTAGCTGCCCTGTCGGTTTCACAAATTTTCTTTTCTTTGTACAGTGGTCTTTACTTTTGGTTTATTTATTTTGAAATGGTAGGCAACCACAGCTGCAGACATCAAAGTGAGCTATGTATCAAGCAATTCAGCTTTCTCTTGCAATGTTCTGACTTTGCTTCATAGAAGCACTTCTAGCATCACTAGTGGAACTTTTCTTGGATCCCTTGATGTTATTCAAGGTTTATGGTAACACACTAAACATAATGCAAAATACAGAAGAATCTGGAGAGATCACTTTTATTGCAATAATCAATTGACTACAGAAATAAACTGCTCACTTGGAGATGATTGGTGTCATGTGGCATTTTGTGAGAATACTCTCAATCCTTGAGCTCACCACGAAAACAACAGAAGGTGGCTATGAAATTATTACAGTAGGCTGGTATTACTGCAGTTAATTTTATGCAGCTATAATTCAATACTGCATCTTTACAATTGTTTACATTTCTCTCAGTTGCAAATGGCACCATGTACACTATCTTTGTGTGTGCATAAATTTTGATTAATTTAAACTTTTTATAATAGATTCTTGTATATTTTCTGGTAGTAAATGATAACACAGGCTACTATCTACATATGTTTTATTCATTTATGACATAGCTTGTTCTTAAAGTTGTTCAATATTTCTAATCTATGTGGTTCATCTGTTAAGTTCTTTCAATTTGGTCTATCTGTTAGTTCTTTCAAATTGTCATAAATCTCCAAACAGTTTTCAATGTATTCATTTAAAAAAAATCTATGTGTAAGTGGACTCATAGGGATCAAATACATATTGTTCAAGGATTAACAATACTACTTATACAGCCACACTTAAAAGTAAGAGGTAGCCTGCCATTAAATCAAGAGATAGCTTGTAGGCCCTAAGAAAGTTTCATCTTTACAACCATCAAGGCAGATGACAGAACTTTGGACCTTGGAAATTTAGTATGCCATGTAATAAAATATACAAAGATACCATGTAACAACTTTTGAAATAAAAAATATGAAAATAATCCATTACCATATAAACATATTTGTATATTTCCATAACTGTTGTACCTAGTTTTATTAACCACTTATGTCAGTTATTGTCATTAATCAAAATAATCATTTTCCTCTCTAGGTAAAAAGAGAACCAGAGGACAGAAAATCATTAAGTTATTGAGCTATTTAGTACAGGAGCACTAAAGGAGACAAAAATAATAACATTTAATGTCACCCAAAATGATTTTATATTTTGTTCCTCTATTGCCATTTTAAGAAATATAAGTAAATTAACATTAGGTTCAGCTAACTAGGGTTTGTTATCTGTTTTTTATTTAGAAATTCTGCAGGCTTCCAAAGATTATTTATTAAATTAACTTAAATGCTTTGTGTAAGGTCTTCAATTTAGTTAAGTATCTGGAAATTGTAGACTTCAATTAAGACATTAAATATGATTTGTAGCATTGTAAGAATTTCATAAAAGTAAACCTTAAAAAAGTTATTTATCATTCTCATTCCATTCAGTTAAATGCAATTTTTATAAATATAATTTTTAATTTTAAATAAATTGTGGAAATAGTGGCACCTTACTTAACTCAAAACTAACTTAGGATATTTAGGAAAGTTAAATCATGAGAAATTCACTGTACTGGCATTATTCTCATATAATAAACTAAATTCTCTGATCTTTGAATCATATTAAAGCATGTCTTTTTATCTTAGAGCTAAGCTATTTCTTATTTTCTTGTAACTATAACAACAAAGTCTACTAGGTAAATATACATTTTGGGTCCACAAGGAGAAATACAGCTTAATAACTTATTTTTACATTGTTTGGACACTTTATTTATTAGGACTAAGTATTCTTTAGTGGGCACTTAATTAAATAATTTTTTTATCAGTAAACATTTAATGTTTCTCAAGGAAGGAGGAAAAAGAGAAAGGAAAAGAAGAAAACTAATGAGAGGGAGTCAACTGCATATAAATATAAACCTATTGCTGTCAAAAGTAATTATATAACATCATTTTCTACTCCCCAAAAATCTACAGCAAAAAAGTCTTGAAACTAATGAGAAATTATAGCAAGGTTGCAGGATAGAAGATTAATGTACAAAAGTAATTGTGCCCCTTGAGAAAAGAGAGAAAGAAGTTTAGATGTAGGAAAAAAAAGTCTCGCATAAATACAAGAGAGTGACATTACAGCTAATGTAGACATACCTTGGGCTCATGACAATTTTATCAGTGCTTACAAGTAAAAATCTAGCATGTATTAATCCCCAAAGTAAAAACAAGTAAACACAAAAGCAAACAACAACAACAACAACAAAGAAAAAAAGAAAACCCAGTGGAGAATTTGTCTTCTTTGTTAAACAAAGTAACCTCTCTTTTAGACAAACAAGGCACCTTCTCAAGATTATTTTGGTTTCTGTTCTTAACTTAATATTTCTTGTGTGTCAAACACTCAAGGTGGCCACTGGAATTTCAGATTGTCCCTGGTAGCACTGTGCATTTTGGAGAACTCAGCATGCCAGTTTGTACTGTTGTGGGAACAGGGCAGAGGCAGGAGTCCGACTTGGCAGAGGAAGGATTTTAGACTGAGAAGACCCCATCAGAAGACCGAGCAGCACCAAGGTTCAAGCTGCCAAAGTAGATGTGTTTCAGAAAAAAAAGAGCAAAAATAATAATAATAAAATCATATTTCTATTAAGAAAAACTGTCATTGTTTAAAAAATAGTAGTTGCATATTTTAGCCATGATGAGGGGAGGTTTGGTCATGTTTCATGTTTTGTGCATTCAGACATGTCTAGGGTCTGTTTTTATTTTTGTCTTCATCTATTCTGCTCACAGAGTACATTGATTTGGAACTGGTATTCTGTGAAATTGTTTTGTTTAACTGGAGAATGCCAAGACCTGTGAGTGCCTATGAGTCCCGGCCAGTTCCCAGCAATACTAGAACACGACTGATGGTGCTCGGCACAGGTTGGGTGGGAAGCAGCGGAGGTGTTAGAATAAGAAGGTTTCTACACATTCATACCTGGCTTCCTAGGGAAGACCGATACCAAAACGGAAGAGAAAGATGGTATGACACACAAAGTTGGAGAAACCTAGCTTGGGTGATATCTAGATCCTGTCTCTTTTTGACCTCAATCAGAATTTTAAGAGTCAAGTCTTTTGTCTTAGTCTGTTCATGCTGCTATAACAAAACACCATAAATTGGGTGGCTTATAAATGACAGAAATTTATTTCTCACAGTTCTGGAAACTGGCAAAGTCAAGATCAAGGCACTGGCAGATTCAGTGGCTCATGGGGCCTAATTTCTGGTTCTTACCTGGAGCCTTCTGTGTCCTTGCATGGTGTTAGAGGCAATGAGTGGAAATTCAAGTGATGAAAACTCCACCTTCATCGCCTAATCCCCTCCCAGAAGCCTCATCTCCTAATACATTCACCTTGGATGTTGGGATTCATTATATAAATGTTAGGGGAAATAAACATTCAGCCCATAGCAACCTGGTAAAGTCTTTTTCTTTTCCTGAAAGCCTGCCCAAATATTAGCCTGTGGATTACAAGAACTGTGAAATTGACTGTGCCTCCTTTAACAGTTTGACCTTCAGAAAGCTCAACCAGATATTTTCTTCTGGGATTGTCCCTCCTTTACTGATTTATATTTCCCTCTCCATGTTGTTGTAAGTTTCCCTTCAAATCTTACATGGAACAAAATGCCCTTAAAAAGCAACCAACTAATTGATAATTTTGTAAAAAACTGCCTCCTCCTCATGGGGGTAAGATATTAAATAGGGTAATAGATGAATATGGGCATGATGAGAAAGATAATCATTTAAACATGGGATTGGAATCTAATAAGACAGGGAAACACTCCAAGTCACTGAAGTCTAAACCTGACCCTAGAGTTAATAGCAATTCTGAAATGCCTGGAAAATATTCTTTAGAAAGAAGTTTGATGAACACTGGCTGCACACACATGTGTGAAATGCTTATTGCTAGTGTATGTAAACCACTTTGCTTGGCATTGGAGATGGCAGAGTTTCAAAAAGAGGAGTCAGAAATCCCCCCTCAACAGTTTGCAGTCCACACAGTCATATTAATCTGTATCACGACAATGATTTGAAATTGACTTTGTTTAGGGTAAACTGTGCTGCAAATCTTGTAACTGCTCCTCCCGAACAAGGTACAGATCTTTCTCAACAGTTAACATAATGCCTTGTACACAGTGGGTGCTCATCAAACAGCCGTGGGTTTGATTGGACGCAGCAGAACTGACAGCTAAAGTTATGAAGTACCAGCATTATGTTCTTCTTTCTGTTTAAATGTGTTTACCAGGAATTACACTCATTTTCAGCGACAACTTTGGGGCTTTCATCTCTATCTACCCCTGAGAAATACGCAATGAGAGCTAATTAAATAAATGAGATATAGCCAGCCTTCAAGTGCCATGAAGCCATGGAGGAAGATTATTTTGTTCTTTGAGTTCTAGCCTACAGGGGCGGCCACACACTCACACCTTCTTGGTGGTAAGAATCAATTGGCAGCCTCCGTCCGTTAGAACTCCCTTGGTTGATGCTGGTTACCTAGTACTGTGTGAAAGCTGCTTCCATGGAAATGGAACTGAAGAACGAAGCTGCTGTATCAGACTCAGATGTTCCCTTCAGAGATTTTAACTGGTTCCTTTTCATTTTGACAAATACCTCAGGGAAAACCGAGGCCAACAGAAAAGAAGAAACTGAATTGTATTTTTTGTTTACTTTCTACAAGGGAACTCCCATTATGTGTTTTCTCAGGACTGATGGCTGATTTTTCTGTCCTGATGCTGAGATGCGATGTGCTGTCAGGACATTCCGGGGAGGGGAGAGACAGTGGATCAGCCTCAGTAGAACTGCATGGCTTTGATAGATGACTGTGCAGGTTCTAAGAAGTGGCCAAAGAAAGTGTCCAGGAGATAAAGCAAACTCAGTCACGATTCAGGCAGTAAGTAGCAATGGCAGAAAGGTCACAGCAACAAGGGAGTGTGGCCCGTGGCTGAGAATCAAGAGGAGGCTGCCAGCACCCAGATTCTGGAGAGTGGAGGCCCCAGTGCTCGGTGAGTACTCAGGCCAAGGCCTGCGCTCTTCAAATAGGAGGCACAGTAACAGGAGCGAAGGCTGCAAGCCTCCCCCCTGGGCGCCTGTGGGCAGGGAGAAGTGGGACTGAAGAGGTAGTGAGGAGACCACTGGTCAGCACTGGTCAGCACCTGGCCATGGCAGCACCTTGATGTGTGGCTGCTCCCGGCTCCACCAGTGAACTGAGGCTACTGAGTACAGTTCTCTGAGCATCCCGATTCGCCCCCAGCGAGAGCGGCATGTTGCACATTCTAACGATGAGGCAGAGGTTTGGGAAATGAAGCAGGGACTCACTAATGTAGCTCGTGGAATTAGAATGCTAGCCATCTATGTTAAACAGTCTCCTATTGTACAAATGACTCCCTAAACCCCCCGCCCCCAAACACATATGCTAGTCTTAATATGTGAAAAAATGAGAAAAGAGAATTACATTACCATTCTTTAATATCATCTGAGTTTGAAAACATAATCCTGTGATATACACCTCCTTTAAAACATATACGCTGCCAGGCATGGTGGCTCATGCTTGTACTTTGAGAAGCCAAAATGGTAGGATCATTTGAGGTCAGGAGTTCAAGATCAGCCTGAGTAGTATAGGGAGACTTTATTTCTACAGAGAATAGAAGAATTAGCCAGGTATGATGGCACATGCCTGTACTCCCAGCTAGTTGGGAAGCTGAGGCAGGTGGATGGCTTGAGCCCAGAAGTTTGAGCTTTGCTGTGATGATGCCACTGAGCTCTAACCTGGGCAACAGAATGAGATACTGTCTCAAAAAAAAAGGTAAACAAAACTCCAAAAGCAAAAGCACATATATGCTAAAGGAGTAGAAGTTAGTTTTCTACATTACCAGCGCATTAGTTACATGTCTTTTGTTCTTGAAATATAAAAGACCAAAACGCAGATAGAGAAGATTAATTGCACTGTGGAACCAATTGGTCTGAGAATCAAAACCTAATCATTGAAATCCTGCTTCTCTACTCATTTTGTGGTGCTGAGTAAGTTAACCAATATGAAGTGGATGTAACCAAGTCACTAAGGTCAACAGAACCGGTAGAAAAATGAAATATAAGATTTAAGGATTTCACAAAGCTTTAAAATGTTGGGTACAGTATATCATATCCATAAGCTGCAAAGTTTTTCTGTTTAATTTACTGAATCTGTGAAATATAGATAAACCAGGTGACCTATACTTAGCTTATCTCTTAATGACTTAATTTGTCATTAACAGTGAGCTACAATCTCAAGAGATTCTCTCTTCTTCCCATCAGTCCACCCTTTATCCTTGATAAGTCCATGAGGAAGGATGGAACAACTCAGATCCTCATGTCCATAGATCTGGATTTGAAAACTTGTTCTGCCTCTTTCTCATATGAAAATCTGTACAAGAAACTGATTTTCTCTACTCCTCTCTCACAGAGTTGCTATAAAGATAGGAAATGACGTGTGCCCATGCTTACCACACATAGGAGATGTTGGGTAAGTGTAACTCTTAATATCAGGGAGAGAAAACAGCTTAGAATAGTAGAAGAAAATGGTGTTAACCCTAAATTGAATCCTGTCTTTAGCACTCAGTAGTTTAGAAAATATAAGCTCACAAAACTCAAGTTTATAGCATGATGGAGATAACCATTACGAACTTACAGATTTGTTTCAATTTGTTTAAATAATATACCTGAAATAATGTATATCGCTTTTTTGATCATAATCACTAAATGGTCATTACTACTGGCATTATTATTACTATTTTAGAGACAGGGTCTCACTCTGCTGCCTAGGTTGCTGGAATGCAGTGACTCGATTAAGCTCATTGCAGCCTTGAACTCCTGGGCTCAAGCCATTCCCCTGACCCAGCCATTGGCATTATTATTAAGTGTCCCAGTGGAAGCCCAGGTGGAACATTTTCAGTGACTTTTCTGTTTAACAAAATATTTACCTATGTTACTAGCCCTATTTGACTTTATTTATTTTGGTTTTCTTCATTTTCTTCATACAGTTTAAACTGTATCAATTGTATTTGTCATACAGTTTAAACTGTTCAAATGAAGAACTGAAAACTATAGAAAAATAATGTTGAATCCAAATTACAGACATCTATTTGGTAAATTGGGCTAAGTCAATAAGATTCTGATTTCTCTTTATTTGCTTTTGTGGGGGGAAGAAAAGCAGGTTGTATTTTGGCTTCAAAAAGTGAGATCCTGCATTTGAGACAAGATAGAGATGATCTTTAAAAGCTAAATGAAATGAATAGTCTTGCAAAGGGAAAAACAAGGATTTTTTCATGAGTCCCTGGAAACCAGGAAAAAAACCCGTCAGAACTGTTGTTTTCAGTAATAACCGTGATTGCTTAGTTAAAATACCCTGTACGAGACGCTTTCTGTGCTTTGTTGCCTCTGCAAGGAAAATTAAAGCAGAACACACAGCATTGGGGCCAATTTGTTTCCTAGGAAGTCAATTATTAATATAGTATTTAGTATTTAATGAACTAAGCCTGTGTATGTAGAGTGCTGCAAAGAGGTCTCCATACCAGCTAAGAACAGGTGTTGACATAAGCTTAGCCCGTATGTTTACCAGCTGATTAGTACCCATTAAAATGATAATAATCTAATAAAAATTACTTTATTTCCAGTGAAAGTAGAAACTCCCTTGTGTGTGAGAAAATGATTTTATTCGCCTTGCTGTGGCAGAAATGGGACTGAAGTCACAAGAATCGTGACAGCCAAACCACATTGAATATTCTGAATTTCTAAGCTGTAGACTTTTCTCTATAAGCCTCCCATTCTCCAAAAGGCTGTCCCAGGCATTTGGAACAATTTGCTTCTGTTCATGGCTTCAAGAGAAGGATAATTCTCTTTGGCAATAAGGAAAGAAAAACAGATCCCCAGTAAATAATGCTGCTTTGTCTGGCACAGAAGTCTAGAGGCCTAGATAAAGGGTGAGTGTCCTTAGGAACATCCTGGGCCTCTCTTGTCCCTGACAGTTCTGGAAACTCTTGAGCCTTCTTTGAACTATTTATTTCCTAGTAAATCCCAGATTTGGGGCTAGTCGTAGCAAAAATTGTGATGAATGTGATGTTGTATCGTTGCAGGAAGAAAAAGCCCAATGGAGCGGAACAGCACCCAAACACCTTGTTTAAAAGAAGAGATTTATTTCAGCCGGCAGAGTGGTGGCAGACACAGAGCCATGCTCCCCACTCATGCAGGTTTGTCCTTTTTATCTCCAGTCAAAAATTTCTAGCTCACGGGTACCTTTCTCATTGATCAGTTTGAATGAAACTGGAGAAGCAGGCTCTGGCTTTTACAGAAACTTGGGTTTTTACAAAAGCAGAAGCAAGCGTTAGATTCCAGGTCCCAGGAAATTAAGTTTTTAAAAATTCCTAAGAGCTGAGTCACCACAGGGAGGACCTCACAGGTGTATCCTTGGGGTCTCCTTGAGAAGACCTCTGTTTTCTTAGACCTTTCTTTTTCTGGGTATCCTGTCTCAATATCATCCCCAAATTCACAGTTCCTACCATTTCTCAAGACACTCTGGAACCTGAAGCCTTGGGGCCACATGGAGCCTTCTGGAACTTCAACTGTGGCCTTTAATTTTATAGAATAAGCCCTTTACTAAAAGAGGTGCAGCAGAGAAAGATGAAGCTTTTCTTGCCTCCTTTGGTGCTAGAAAAAGAACAATCTTGAAATTCAAAGACTATGGGTTCCCCACCCCTGCTCTACTCATTCTGCTTTAAATGACCAAAAGCTGGGCCTAGGAAATTATAAGAATTTAGTTACAAATTAGGGTAAAACAGAAAACTAAAGGCTATTTGCGTTGTAACTAGAAACAAATCCCTCTCAGCTCACCAATTAATGGTTGGCGGGAGGAAATTTCGGCAAGTGGCAGAGAGTAGGTGAGGCAGCCTCTAAGCACTGACCTGCCACTTGCGTCTATGGAGTTTCCAAGGCCCTGCTTGTTAAAGAATGGAGTGTGTACAGGCGAACCTTACTAAATGCAGAATACAAATGTCTTCATATAATAACTAAGAAAAAGCCAGGAAGGCTATATTAATCAGTTTGATGAAAATAGTTAAGATTGTATATGAAACCAGCACATTGTACCCCTTGATTCCCCTATTGTACACAGCTATGATTTAATAATAAAGACAATAAAATAAAAATTAAAAAAAAGAATGGAGTGTGTGACATATTTCTCACTGACTTCTTTACCAAAAATATTGATGGAAACACAGTAGAAAGAATAAATTTCAGAGGTTAAAAATATAGATTTTACTGATTTATTTTCTTTTTTTTTCTTTTTTTTTTTTTTTTTTGTGGAGACAGAGTCTCACTTTACCACAGTGTCACACAGTTCCTGGGCTTGGGCAATTCTCCTGCCTCAGCTTCCCAAGTATCTGGGACTACAGGTGTCTGCCACAACGCCAGCTATTATTTGACTCTTTTTTGTTGTTTGTTTTTATTGAGACTGAGTCTCATTTTGTCATCCTTGGTAGAGTGCTGTGGTATCACATCTCACAGCAACCTCAAACTCTTGGATATAAATGATTCTCTTACCTCAGCCTCCTAAGTAGCTGGAACTACAGGTACCCAGCACAATGCCCGGCTATTTTTAGAGATGAGGTCTCTCTCTGGCTCAGGCTGGTTTCGAACTCATGAGCTCATAGGATCCACCCATCTCGGCCTCCCAGACTGTTTAGATTACAGGCGTGAGCCACTGTGCCTGGCCTTGACTCATTTCTTTTGTCTATTTTTTAAAAATTTCAACCTTTCTCAGTTACTTTATTTTTTTAAATTTATTTATTTGTTAGAGTCTCACTTTATTGCCCTTGGTAGAGTGCCCGTGGCGTTACACAGCTCACAGCAACCTCCAACTCCTGGGCTTAGGTGATTCTCTTGCCTCAGCCTCCTGAGTAGCTAGGACTATAGGCACTCGCCACAAGGCCTGGCTGTTTTTTTTTGTTGTTGTTGCAGTTTGGCTGGGGCCAGGTTTGAACCCACCACCCTTGGTATATGGGGCTGGCGCCTTACTGAGTGAGCCATAGGCGCCGCCCTTTTTCTGAGTTACTTTAAATGTGTTTTTTATATATGGTATGGAGAGGGGTTTTGTCTTTTGATCGAAATTGAAAATTTCTTTTATTTTTTTTATTTTTTTTAATTGAATCATAGCTGTGTACATTAGTTCAACCATGGGGTACAGTATGGGGGCTTCACATGCAATCTGAGATATTTTATCAACCTGATTGACATACCGTTCATGATATTTTCTCATTTACTATATGAAAACATTTTTGATCCTTATTTAGAAGTTTTCTCCTGACCCTTTGAATATGTACCACACATGTG
>CAUYON010065959.1:0-18422 GCA_963573935.1 Arctocebus calabarensis | reverse complement strand
AAGTATAAAATAATTAAAGGGCCAAAAGTTGGCAGCAACCCAATCACCCATTGACAGGTGAGGAATAAACAAACCGTGGCATACGGATACAATGGAGTGAGATTCATCCTTCACAAGGAGGAAAATGCTGATGCATGCTAGAGCAGGGAGAAGCCTTGAGGACACGACACTGAATCGTGAGCCACTTACAAAAATGCTCACGCTCGTTGGTCCTACTTACACAAGGTGCTAGGGCAGTGGAGTTCACAGAGGGAAAGTACAAAGGTGGTTGCCAGGGGCTGAGTTGGGGAGGAGAGTGGAATGAGGAACTGTTGTTTATTTAGTACAGAGTTCCAATTTTGGAACATTAAAAAGGAATGGAGGTTAGTTGTGCACCAATAGGAATATACTTAACACTACTAAACTGTATTCTTAAAAATGGCACATTTAATGTTATGTCTATTTTACCAGAATTTTTAAAGCCAGATTGAAATGAGTGACATTCATATTTCCTTCTTTATCCAGGAACAAACTGGTTGATTGAGATTCTCTGCCTAATTCACTCCAAGGGGGATACCAAGTGGGTCCAGTCTGTGCCCATCTGGGAACGCTCACCCTGGATAGAGTTTGAGTCTGCATTTGCATTAGCAAATGAGAAGGAGGGCCCACGTCTGCTCACCTCCCACCTCCCCATCCATCTCTTCCCCAAGTCTTTCTTCAGTTCAAAAGCCAAGGTCAGTGCACAATCTCATGACATGTATGACCAATGTATTTCAAACTTCAATTGGGCTGTAACCACCTGGAGACAATGTTTTTGTTGTTTCTGTTTCTGTTTTTTTTTTGAGACAGATTCTCACTATGTCACCCTGGATAGAGTGCCTTGGCATTACAGCTGACAGCAACCTCAATCTCTTGGGCTTAAGCAATTCTCTTCCCTCAGTCACCCAAGTAGTTGGGACTACAGGCACCCGCCACGATGCCCAGCTATTTGTTCCAGTGGTCATTGTTGGTTAGCTGGCCCGGGCTGGGTTTGAATCTGCCATCCTTGGTGATGTGGCTGGTGCCAAAACTACTGTGCTACAGGCGCGGAGCCATGCAGACCTCGTTGAAATACATTGTCATTTGGTAGGTCTGCACGGGACCTGAAATTCTGCCTTAAGGGATGCCAGTGTGGCTGTTCCAGGGACTGTAGTTCAGTGCTAGGGAAAGAACCATTCCACATACTATGCCAGCCAGATACAAATCAGGCCCAAAGTGACATGATAATGCCAGAATCTTAGAAAACCACACTTTAGGCAGGGTGTGATGGCTCATGCCTGTATCCTAGCACTCTGGGAGGTCAAGGCAGGTGGATTGCTTAAGCTCAGGATTGTGAAACCAGCCTCTACTGGTGACAAGAGTGACACCCTGCCTCTACTAAAAATAGAAAAGCGATCTGGACATTGTGGGGGGTGGGGGTGCCTATTGTCCCAACTACTGGAAAGCTCAGGCAAAAGGATCTCCTAATCTCAAGGTATTGAGGTTGCTGTGAGCAATGATGACGCCATGGCACACAACTCCAGCATGATGGAGTGAGACTCTGTCTCAAAAAAGAAAAAAAAGAAAGAAAATTAAATTAATAAAGAAAAAGCGTACTTTAGGTCCAGAGAGAATTTATAACTGCATAAGCCCCTTCGTATTATTCTAAAAAAATAGTGAGGCACACATAATTCAGTAATTGCTTCTTGCCACTGAGAAAAAGCAGAAATGTTCATGTGGGAAGCAGCAAGTTTGTGAGTCAATGCTGAAATGCAGCTGTGGTCGTTCTCCCAACCACTGTGCCCTACTGTGTGTAGCTGTCTTTGGAGAAGAGCAGTCACATGAATTGACTTTCTGTGTGTGGAAACTGAGGCCCAGAGAGAGCGGAGGAGTAGAGTAATGTCACAAAGTGACTGGGTGTAGAAGCCAAAGGAAAATTTAAATGCTCAAATGCCAAGTAATCTTCCTTCTGTGTGTGTGTGGAGCAACCTCAAGTTTTACATGGAGGAATATGACATATACACACAGGATAACTAACCCTCACCTGGGTCCAAATGGATAACATTTCCACTCCCTCAGGCCCCTTCCCAGTCAATGCCCACACACAGAGGAAAATGCACCCCTCCCCCACTTAAACCATAAATTAGTTTTGTTTGTTCTTGAACTTCATATATATTGAATTTGAGTCATGCTGTATGAACTATTGGATGCCTGGCCTATTTCAGCCACTATGATGTCTGTGAGATTCATCCATGGTCCTGGGTGTACATATGGATATGTATTTCTACATATCTATGAACTCACCATAATGTATTAATCCATTCTCCTGGTAGTGATCTTTAAACTACAGTACACAAATACAGAGTATGCAAAAAATTGTATACACATATTAGGAAAGGAAAAAACTATATTAAGTTTGTAATATTCAAGTCACTTTTTTTTTTGTTTTTGGAGGGGTTTTTTTGCAGTTGTTTCCTTTTTTTTTCCACTAGGGCTGGGTTTGAATCCTCCACCTCTGGCATATGGGGCAGGTGCCCTACTCCTTTGAGCCTCAGGTGCTGCCCTTAAGTCATATTTAACGCCTAGAATTACAACAGGTGCTATACGTGATTTGTATTCATCTTCCGTTATCAGTAAATATTGAGTATTACAATTTTAATGCCCAAGTATTTTGTCCTTTCTTCAAATGTACATACACTTTATGGCACCCTCTGTACACCACGAAATACCATGCAGGTTTTAAAACCCTCCAGTTTCTTCCCCTTCTGAGTATGCCAATATACCCCAGAGGGGACAGACAATGCTTTCTTCTTCCATTGTCACATTCCTGAAACAGTAAGTAATTCATGGGAAATTTGAATTTTATATTTCATTAATGAATTCCTCATGTAATTTATTTGTAAAAATCCAATGATCTTCATTGGACATTGTCTAAGAATTACACTTTTCTCCAGTTTTATGAAGATCCAAAGGAGTAGAAAATAAATGTATTGATTTTTCTTTATCCTATGTTTCCTGTAAGGTTATTTATGTCATGAGAAATCCCAAAGATGTTATTGTATCCAGTTATTTTTTCTGGAATTCAATAAATGGGTTTAAGAAACCAAAGTCAGTGGAACAGTGTCTTGAATGGTTCCTGGAAGGAAAAGGTGAGTGTGCTGCAAAATATGGGCGGTAGGGGGCGCTAGGGGGCGCGCGGAGTCCGTTCTCCGAACTCACCTGACACCTGCCTTGTATCCACATCTCACCAGCCCAGGGCTACAAGGCTGTGTCACCGCTGGAACCCAATCTGCAAAGTCCATCTACTATCCTAAGTGGGAGCAGAACTCTAGCCAGCCCCTCAGCTTGTCCCTGATAAACCGTCAACGCTATTTGACGTTTAATAAAGCTGAGTCTAATATCTTCAGTACTAACACAGACAACCATATTCTTCTCCAATCTCCTAATATATGGCTTTCTGAAAGTCTACTGTTTTTTTTTTTTTTTTCTTTTTTAGACAGAGTCTCAACATGTTGTCCTAGGTAGAGTACCGTGGCATTACAGCTCACAGCAACCTCCAACTCTTGGGCTTAAGCGATTCTCTTGCCTCAGTCTCCCAAGCAGCTGGGACAACAGGTGCCCACCATAGCTATTTTTTTTTGTTTGTTTTCATTGTCATTGATGTTTAGCAGGTCCGTGCTGGGTTTGAACATGCCAGCCCCAGTGTATGTGTCTGGCACCCTAACCACAAGCTACTGGCACAAACAATGAAAGTCAATTGTTCATTGGCTTCCAAGACAACACAATCCCGACCTTCTAATCTTCTATCACTGTTTTCAGAAAATGCCTCTTTCAAAATTTCCTTAATCCTCTATTTCTGTAACTCTGACAATGGTTTGCATGACTGCAATTTCTTTTTTTTTTTTTGAGACAGAGCCTCAAGCTGTCACCCTGGATAGAGCACTGTGGCATCACAGCTCACAGCAACCTCCAATTCCTGGGCTGAAGCGAGTCTCCTGCCTCCGCCTCCCAAGTAGCTGGGACTACAGGTGCCCGGCCATTTTTTGGTTGCAGCCGTCATTGTTGTTTGGAGGGCCGAGAATCTGGATTCGAACCCACCAGCTCAGGTGTACGTGGCTGGCGCGTTAGCCCGTTGAGCCACAGGCGCCTAGCCATGACTGCAATTTCTATAGTTTGAGTTATGCAGAATCCCTGGGCTTTCTCAAGCACTTGCAATTTGGCAAATTTTCCCAAAACTGCCAGCTGAGTCCCCTGTCCAAGCTGTGATCTGCCCCTAGACCTCTAGCAGCCTGGAGAGAGCCATAGGTGCTGTGAATTCAACTGTGCAAGATTGAGGCCATCTCTCCTCACTCCCCAAACTGCTTCTACTGCACGTTAATCTCACCTAATAAGTACATCCACCCTCCCCTCACCCAAGGGCTGGCATGCTTCTGACATTTCACATGTGTCTTCCTTTTCCCACCCCACTCCCCTCTGCCCCGCACCACTTTCCTTTACCTAATTACTACTGAAGTCCCTTAATTACTGTCTTCATTCTGGTTTCTCATAAGATGTTGCTGTATTCAGGAAATCCTACACACAGCAGGAGTTTTGTGATTGAGTCCCAGAGGTTTCTAAGTATGAGATCATGTCAGCAGCAAAGAGTAACAGTTTGACCTCCTCTACCCCCATCTTGATGCCCTTTATATTCTGCTTTGCTTGATTGCATTGGCAGAATTTCCAGATCTATGTTGAATAGTAGTAGCAATAGTGGACATCCTTGTCTGGTTCCACTTCTAAGTGGAAAAGCTTTTGGTTTTAACACATTCAGTATAATATTAGCTGTGGGTTTGTCAAAAATATATTCAATTGGCTTCAGAAATGTGCCACCTATGCCTATATTCTTTTTTTTTTTGTACTTTTTGCCAGGGGTGGGTTTGAACCCACCATCTCTGGTATATGGGGCCAGCGCCCTACTCTTTTGAGCCACAGGGCCGCACTATGCCTATTTTCTTAAGTGTTCTTATTATAAAAGGATGCTGGATTTCATCAAATGCTTTTCTGCAACTATTGAAAGAATCATATGGCCTTTTTTGATTCTACTGATACGGTAAATTACATTTATGGATTTGCATATCCTAAACCAGCCCTGCATCTCTGTTATGAAGCCTACTTGTTTGTTTGTATAAAATTTTTTTATGTGTAGCTGCAATCTATTAGCTAACATTTTGTTGAATACTTTTGCTTGGAAATTCATTAGTGAAATTAGTCTGTAGCTCTCATTTTTAGTTGGATCCTTTCATGGTTTTGGAATCAGGATGATGTTTGCTTCATAGAACATGTTGGGGAAGATTCCTCCCTCTCAATGTTTTGGAAGAGTTTCTGCAGGATAGGTGTAAGTTCATCTTTGAAGACATGATAGAATTCTGGTGTGAAGCCACCTGGTTGAGGGCGTTTTTCTGTTGGAAGCTTTTTTATTGTTTCTTCGATCTCAGTGCCTGATATTGATCTGCTTAAGAGATCTATTTCTTCCTAGTTAAGCCTGCCTATAGTCCTAACTACTGGACAGCTGAGGCAAGATAATCGCTTAAGCCCAAGAGTGAGGTTGCTGTGAGCTATGACGCTATGGCACTCTACTGAGGGGGACACAATGAGATTCTGTCTCAAAAAAAAAATGTTTACTATTGAATTCTAGTGACAAATGTAGAAGTCTGCATATTGCAGGTGATTAATATGCATGTCATCAATCACACATCAATCAACTACCAAAATGGACTATGTAATATAAGAATAACAAGTCTAAATAAATACCACAATTAAAATCAACGTCATGCACAATCTATGTTTTAATTATAATGCAATAAATATATGCACCAAAAATGAAAGTTCATTTTAAATTATATGGGTAGTTAGAAAAACATTTCTAAGTAATTCCTATTCTAGAATGAATGAGTGGATTTTTTTTAGTTTTGAATTTAGTGATTATGAAAAGCTTAAACAGGAAAACTTGCGAAATGTGTATAGATCAGTACTTAATGGTAACATTACAGCCTTAAATGTGTGAATTGAAAAATAATAAAAACATTTATGCATTATACATTTGACTTTAGAAGACAAAAAATGAATAACAACACATAAAAAAAGGAAGACAAGGGAAGGAAATAATGGTGGAAGAACAGAGATTAAGTTGAAAACAAATAAAATTTCCATGGCACTAATAATTTGTTTTCTAGAACATTTGCATTACCCCAATTGGCCCATTAAGAAGTGGAAAGCAGAGTGGCGCCTATGGCTAAGCAAGTAGGGTGCCAGGTCCATATACCTAGGGTAGCGGGTTCAAACCTAAACCCCAGCCGAACTGCAAAACAAAAATATAGCTGGGGGTGTGGCGGGTGCCTGTAGTCCAGGCTACTCGGGAGGCTGAGGCAAGACAATCACCTAAGGCCAAGAGCTGGAGGTTGCTGTGAGCTGTGTGACACCACGGTACTCTACCAAGGGCCATAGATTGAGACTGTCTCTCTTAAAAAAAAATCAAAAGAAGTGGAAAGCATGAATAGAGCTGTAACCGTGAAGCTGCTGGAGTTAGGAATTCAATATCCAAAACTCTTCCTATACCACTGCCATGAAACAGGAACCCAGTATATAGTAATGGTAAACCTTATAAAATTAGAAACATCTGTTTTTTTTTTAATTGAGACAGATTCTCTCTATGATGCCTTCAGTAGAGTGCAGTGGCATCACAGCTCACAGTAACCTCAAACTCCTGGACTCAAGTGATTCTCTTGCCTCAGCCTCTCCAGTAGCAGGGACTATAGGCTCCTGCAACAACGCACAGCTGTTTTGTTGTTGTTCAGCAGGACCAGGCCAGGTTCGAACACACCAGCCCTGTTGCATGTGGCCAGCACCCTAACCACTGAACTACAGGACACCCCAATGTCTGATAATTTTCATCAAAGAAAGGAGCAAGGTGCAATGGCCCATGCCTCTAATTCTACCACTTTGGGAAACCAAGCCAGGAGGAGCAACAGAGTGAGAACCTCATTGCTACTATATATATAGTTTTTTTTTTCTTTTTCACTATTAGCCAGGCATGGTTGTGCCCACCTGTAGTGCTAGCTACTTGGGAGGCTGAGACAGGAAGATGGCTTGAGACTGGCAGTTGAACGTTACACTGAGGTATGATCACACCACTGTACCCCAGCCCAAGAACATCTGTAACAAAAGGAAAAGAGATTCCTGGAACTAGGATTGGCCTGGAGCCATGTCTGATTGCCCAGTGCTCACTACTCAGGCTGGTCTCTCAATGTAAGTAAAGCATTGCGCCATCTAGTGTCTGTGGGACTTGTATCTTTCTTGACCACCCTGACACCTGCAAACCATGGAGTAGGCTGATGCCCTGGGACTCCTGCTCTTAGTGGCAGGCATTGGTATGCTATTTTTGTCCTTCCCAAAGGAGGTTATAGGTGTCACTTGCTTGGCATCAGCCAGGGTCAACCCAAGGTCAACCAAAGGCTACGTTTGGATCTTATTTGGACCTCAGTTTAAAGAAACCAAACAGGAAAAAGACATTTGTGAGATAATCTAGGAAAAATGAACACTGATTCTGTATAAGAAGCTAGTGAAGAAGTATGGTGTATGTGGGGGGCAGTTGGCATGATAATGTGATTGACAGTGACTTGTTAGTCTGGAGAGATACACTGAAGTATGTAAAGATGAAATGTGGTGATGTGTGGGAGTTTTCTAAAATAAAGTAATTTGAAGGAAAGGGGAAACACATGAAGTAAGGTGTATTCAAAATCATACATCAGGACATGCTGCTTCTGTGAGCCCCTTGGGCAATATAACAAAAAATAATCATAATAATAATTCTCTATATAAAAAATAATAATACTCTCTCTATATTCTCTCTATATATCCCCTTCTATATCAAAAATAATAATGATAACAATCCACCAGTAATGGTTGAAGCTAAGAAATGGGTTAATGGGAGATTCTTATGTGTATCAAGGCTGTTTCTACATATATTGAAATGCATATATGCACACATAACTCAGTATGCACAAATATATATATGTGGGGTGGTAGGATCAAGGAGATGTTGGTAAAAGTGTACAAAGTTTCAGTTAGACAAGGTGAATGAGTTCAGGAGAGCTATGGTACAGCATGTTGACTATAGTTAGTAATACAGTGTTATAGGCTTGGTGCCTCTAGCTCAAATGGCTAGGGTGCCAGTCACATACACTGGAGCTGGAGGGCTCGAGCCCAGCATGGGCCTGCCAAATAACAATGACAACTACAACAAAAAAATAGCCAGGCATTGTGGTAGGCATCTGTAGTCCTAGCTACTTGGGAGGCTGAAGCAAGAGAATCACTTAAGCCCAAGAGTTGGAGGTTCCTGTGAACTGTGACACTATGACACTCTACCAAGGGTGACATAGTGAGACTCTCTCTCTCAAAAAAAGAAAAACGCTGTATTATATATGTAAAAATTGCTAAGTGAATAGATCTGAAATGTTCCTCACAGTAAAAAAACAGTAATTAGAAGAGGTGGTGATCTCGCTGCACAATGCATACGTAAACCAAAACAGCATGGTAAGCTACAAATATATACAAGTTTCGTTTCTCAACTATGTATCTTAATAAAGCAAGTGGGGAGTGACATTAATAAATTGAATTAATCATTTCTCTCTCCGCCTCCCCCCATGCAGTGCTATGTGGGTCATGGTTTGACCATGTTCGTGGCTGGGTGTCCATGAGAGAGAGGGGGAACTTCCAGATACTGAGTTATGAAGAGCTGAAATGGGTAAGCGTCATTATAGTAGTCGGTGCACACCCTCTCACCACCACCTTCTCTTCCCCTGACTTCCTCCATTTCCCTGTGTCTCCATTCCCCCTTCTCAGTCAAAATTTAGCCTTGAGAAGAGTGAGGAAGAGTGGGATTATCTCCTGATCTTCACTGCCCTACTTCTGGTTGCTCCTTCCCAACATGTATGCTGTTTTTCCATATTCTTCTTTACTTTATCTTAAAACATCTGAAGGTTATTCCATGCATTCAACAGAGGGCTCAGCATTCAGACGCTCAGGACAAGTAAGGATGAGGAGACATCTTTTCTCTAGGATACCAGTGGCCTGTTAGTGGTATCCTGGAGAAAAGAGAAAGTAACATGAACACTGGATGCTGCTTCCACCTGAGACACATTACCTCCCAGCCCCTTCCTCTGCCCACCTCTGTCCAATCCCTAAAGGTCTCAGCATGAATGCATTTTAATCAGGAAGCCTTTCTTAACACACAAAACTGCCTCAGGTCCATGATTCCATACCATCATGGACTTTTCCTTTCAATTTACACAATGAACTTTAATTTTGGCTATTTCCACAATTGTGTATCCTCTTGTGAGATGATATTTGGGCCTAGTGAAGTAAAGGAAACTTTTAAAGCATTATAGCTCTAAGAGAAAGGTCTAAGATTCACAGAAAAGTTTTTCTGGTATAAAAAGCTATTTTCTTAGCATAATCTTCCAGGATCCTGTCCAAAAGTGAATTGTTAAGATAATACATGAGAAGATCTTGTCAAACTCTGTGTATTATTCAATTGTGACTTATGAGGAATAGTATTGTTTGATGGCCCAGACAAAATTTTAAATCAATTCCTTACAGCTTTACCAAGTTCTCCCACAACCTCTCCTTGTTTAATTCTAATCATTGTCCACCAGCTGTTCTCAAAGTCCCACTAGAAACCCCAGGCCCTGTCTTTTCTTACTAAGTTCTCCTACCTCAACCATGTGCGAAATCCATCAGGATCCTGGCATCTTTCACACACTGCCTACTCTTTCTTCTTTACCTGTTTCTCTTGCTTTCTCCTGGTTGCATCCAACTCCATCACTTCTCCCTTCTGTGTCTTGTTTCTCTCTTCTTCTCCCCCCTCCCCATCCTCATCCTGCTTCTCATCCTGCTTTCTCTCTTGCCTTCCTCTCTGATATCTTCTCTGTTGTTTTTCCTTCTTGTAGGACACAAAAACCACTGTGGAGAAGATCTGTCAGTTCCTAGGTAAGAAGGTAGAACCTGAAGAACTTGACCTAATCCTCAAGAATAGCTCCTTTGAGGTCATGGAAGAAAACAAGATGTGCAATTACTCCATGCTGGGTGATGCTTGTTCAGTTCACAAAAACCCACTTCTGAGAAAAGGTAAAAGAAAATGCTCTGGTTTCAAAATATCTCAGAATACATGGGGGATTTTCCTGTGCTTACAGCAGCGGCTAACAGTTGAGATGAGGAGTGTTTGAGTGTGTCAACTGCAACTGCTCATCCCACAGAGCATTTCTCCCGTCCCCTCCTCAGGGAGTCTCTTCTCACGGTGTGGGCTGCAGGCACTGGGAGAAACTTGATCTATCCTGGGATGGTTACCCAACTGATGAGAAATCATTTAGATTCTCTCTCCTGAAAATTTGACACAGGAAGTGTCTATTCTACAAACAGTGACCAGGTTAATTAGCTCCTCCTGCCAGGCTTGTAAGCCATGATGGCGCTGGGCAAGGAGGATGGAATTGGGATGTTCACATGGGGGCTACCAACTGGACACTTAGTGTAGAGAACCATCCCTAACAAAGGCATGAATGAAGGATTGACTCATCTGGGAAAAGGAGACAGGAGAGACTTTGCTATCAGACATTTTAAGGCCCCCTGAGGTTAAAGCTTACTCATGTCCCTATCATTGAGCTCAAGACAAATGGAAATATCTTTTACAAGGAGTTCAAGAATTATTTTTAGGGTGGTGCCTGTGGCTCAGTGAATAGGGCGCCGGCCCCATATACTGAGGGTGGCTGGTTCGTACCCAGCCCCAGCCAAACTGCAACAAAAAATAGCTGACCGTTGTGGTGGACACCTGTAGTCCCAGCTACTCAGGAGGCTGGGGTGAGAGAATCACCTAAGTCGAAGAGCGGGGGGTTGCTTTCAGCATTGATGCCATGAATTTCTACCAAGAACGACAAAGTGAGATTCTGTCTCTAAAAAAAAAAAAGAATTTATTTTTATTCCAAAATCCCATACTTCATATGTATCTGGAATGGTGATCCATCAAAGAAAATGATCCAATGCTTTTGAAGCATCAAAACAGGTCAAGGCCTGTGCTGTCCCAGTTGGCCAGGAGGACAGAGACCAAGAAGGTCATTCTTGAGCCCTAACATCTAATGGAATTGTCCCTGCTAGATTTTGGATTGCTGGGGTCCCATGACCTCCTTCTTCTTTCAAATATCTTTCTTATGGAATGAGAAGATCTCTCCTACACTTTCCCACAATTGCATTTTGAAAGTAGGTAACAGGTCTGGTTTCACAGATTAGCAGCTAGAGAGGAATGTTGCCTCAGAACGAATTGTACATACCTCAAGTCTCACTCATATCTTGGTGAGACGTAGGTGCTATTTACAAGATTGAGTTGATGCTGGGATGAGAGGATGCAAGAATTATGCCTGTGAGAATGACATGGATATGGGGGCACAAATGGCAGAGTGATATGAGCTGAATGGTGACCCCCAAATTCATATGTTGATGTCCTGACCTCCTGCACTTCTGAATGAAATAATATTAGATATAAAGTCTTTAAATAGAAGTAATTAAGTCATAATGAGGCTTATGGGATGAGCCCTAACCCAAATGACTGCATCCTTAGAAGACATGTGGACACAGGCACGTGCACACACGAAGATGACCCAAGAGAAAAATGGATGTTCACAGGGCGCCAGTTACACGTTAGACACTCTGCTCTATCATTTCTACTACAGAAATATGCAATTTACATCTATATATCCTCAGCTTATATGAAATGATGTATCATTTTTTGTTAATCTAATTAATATATTGATATATGTAGATACTAATTTATATGCTATATCGCATAATAAGATAACATGTCTTTAAAGGTACTATTTCTGCCATACAAATCTTTGACTTCAGATCCAAATCCATCACCTTCATAATGCAACTTCTCAAGGTCTTATTTTTTTTCCTCCTCATATGTCAAATGGAGATAATATTAGTGATTTCTTTTTCTTTTTGAGTCAGTCTTGCTCTGTTACCTACAATGGAATGCAGAGGTGTGATCTTGACTCACTGCAGCCTCTAATACTGGAACCAAGTAATTCTCCCACCTGAGCTGGCCCAAGTAGCTGGAATTACTGGCATGCAACACCGGGCCCATCTAATTATTCTTTTTTTTTTTTTGAGAGAAAGCTTCAAGCTATCACCCTGGGTAAAGTGCCGTGGCATCACAGCTCACAGCAAACTCAATCTCTTGGGCTTAAGTGTTTCTCTTGCCTCAGCCTCCCAAGTAGCTGGGACTACAGGTGCCCACCACAATGCCTGGCTATTTTTTGATTGTAGTTCTCGTTTGGCAGGCCCAGGCCATATTCAACCCCACCAGCTCTGGTGTATGTAGCTGGAGGTTTATCCACTTCAGCTCCAGGTGCCATACCATCATTTCATTTCATTTCCATTTCATCCTCCTTTCATTCTCATTTCATTTCATTGACAGAGTCTCATCATGTTGCCCTCAGTAGAGCGCCGTGGCATCACACCTCATAGCAACGTCAAACTCTGGGGCTTAGCAATTCTCTTGCCTCAAACTCCCAAGTAGCTGGGGCTACCGGTGTCCACCACAACACCCAGCTACCTTTGGGTTGTGGCTGTCATTGTTGTTTAGCAAGCGAGGGCCGGGTTCATACCCGCCAGAACGGTATATGTGGTTAGTGTCCTAACCACTGGGCCATGGGCACCAAGCCAGGTTTTTCTTACTTTTAGTAGAGATAGGGGTCTCCTTAGGTTGCTCAAGATGATCTGACTCCTAGAATCAAGCAATCATCCCACAGGGCCTCCCTAGTAACAGTATTACATGGGAAAATTCCCACACTCAGCACATTTTAAAATTTTTTTTCATCCTTCTAGCAAGCATTTTCTGATACATACTCTGTCTCTGTACTAACTCTATCACAATTTAAAATAAAAGTTGCAACAGTCTAAAATTTATATATTTTTACATCAAGGATACGAGTTCCACACCTGCACCTCAAAAGGGAAATGCATAGAGCTCCTGCTACAGGGAAGTGTTATGAAGGAAAATACAGCAGGATGGGGACTGGCAGTTCTAAATTGGGCAGTGAGAGAACCTCACTGAGAAGCCTGCCTTGGAGCAAAGACTGGAAAAGGCAAAGAGGCAGGACACGGATACACCTGGGAGGGCAGCATGGCAGGGAGAAGACATGGGAAACGCATGTGGCCTGAGTACAGGGCATACCTGCCACCTGTGAGGAAGAATCACAAGTGTGAGTGTGATGGAGCACAGGGAACAAATGGGTCATCACAGGGGACAGAGTCAGAGAAGCCCCAGGGACACAGATCACTGGGAGCCTTACAAGCACCTGACACACTCGTCTGAGTGAAACTAAGAGTCCTTGAACTTGAACAGGAAAGGAGCAGGATGTGTCTTCCCTTCTCCAGGGATCAAGGGGGCCGCTGTCTGAGATGAACTGATATGGGAGATGAGTCCCAAGCAGAGGGACTGCTTACAGTCTGTCACCACAGTGCAGGAGAGAAATGATGTTGGCTTAGGTCGGGGTGGTAGAAGGTGGGGTGGTGGGAAGTGGCTCCATTCTGGGTGTGTCTGCAGGCATAGTGGGCGTGACTGTGGAGGGACTGTGCACAGGAGGGGCTGGGAGAGGGGGAAGGTAAGAAGTCACCTCCAGGCAAGCAGGTGTGCTGCCAGGAGGCACAAGGGTTCATCAATGGACCACACTGTATTAGCCACAACATCCATGATGGTGGTGAGTCAGGAACAGGCCAAGGAGGAGACATGTTGGGATCTGACCCCACCACCTGACCTGAGTTTGTGTTTCATATTTTCCAGGCATAACTGGGGACTGGAAAAATTACTTTACGGTGGCCCAAGCTGAAGCCTTTGATAAACTATTCCAGGAGAAGATGGCAGGTCTTCCTCGGGAGCTATTTGCCTGGGAGTAATTTCTAAGATATTTCTGGATCCTTTGGGGATAGTGATATTTGTTCTTCTGTCCCTGTACATGGGCATGACTAGAGGTCATTGGGTAAAATCTACTAGAGTTATCAGATGTTTGTATCTTTGACTACTTCCTTGTTGAAAATCACCACAGTACCCCTAAGCATGTCATAGCATCCCAGAGAGTTTAAAATAATGTAGTGTTTCAAACATATAGAATGCTACAGAATAATAAAGTATTATCCAAGAGTGTGTCTAAACACAATTTGAGTGGTTGAGCCTAGGAGTTTTAGAACAGATTGGGTAACATGATGAGGCCCTGTCTCTGCAAAAATAAAAGAAGATTAGCCATGTCCAGTGGTACAAGCCTCTGGTTCCAGCCACCCTGAAACCGGGGCAAGAGGATCACTTGAGCCCAGGATTTCCAGATTACGGTGAGGTATGATTGCACCACTGCACCCTATCCTGGCCCCAGTGGACATTGGCCTCTTTGGCAGGATGAACTCCCGAGATCTCCTCTCCCTCATCTGGAATGTGTGGAGCCTGGAAGCATCACTCCTCGGTGGCCCAGGGAGGGGCCTTTGACAAGCAGACCTGGGAGATGTTCCCTTGGGACCAGGGTCTTCTGATAGGAGGTGCTGAAAGCCCGTCACTGCCTCCAGCATCCAGCAATTAAAATTTTAAGATATAGGAAAGGATCTTGGCTTTGCTTAGTGGTAATCAATGTGTTCAAAAATTGGAAAGCAGGTATGGACATAGGACCTATATTTATTTTCTCATTGGAAGAAGAAGAGCTTCCTTGAGCCACCCATCAAATATACAAACACTAATGAAAGCTGATTAGCAAGAAAAAACGTCTACTCATACTTCTGGTGATATCAGACACCACAGATAAGCAAAACTGTCTTCAGATAATCTGCATATGGCCCACATGGCACAGCTTGGACACTCCATGAACCCTGCACTATTTGGTTATTGGATTGAACATCTGAGAAATGCTCTACAACTTAAGGAGGCAGAGGATTTGTTTTCTAGGTTTGCTGTAACTACGACCCACAAATTGGAGGGTTTCAGACAAGAGACATTCCTTCTCTCACAGCTCTGGAGGCCACAGGTCTGACATCAAGCTGTCAGCAGGGCCCTGCTCTCTCTTCAGCCACAAGGGAGCGTCTGCTCCAGGCCCTTCCTAGGTCTGGCAGTGGGGGCAGTTCCTGGTGTTCCTGGCACATCAGTGCATCACACGGGTCTCTGTCACTGTCATTACTTGGCATGTTTTCTCTTATTCTTTCTTTTTTTTAATTAATTAATTAATTAATTAATTTTTTAAATCATAGCTGTGTACATTAGTGCATTCATGGGGTACAATGTGGGATCACACTTATGGTGCATCTTACAAGGGCACAGGTGAAACCTACTAAATGCAGATTGCAAATGTTTTCATTCTTTCTTTTTCTACAGACAGGGTCTCACTCTGTTTCGTAGGCTGGAGTGCAGGGTCATAATCATAGCTCTTTGTAATCTTGAATTCCCGGATTCATTGGATGCTTCTGCCTCTAGCCTCCCAAGTAACTGGAAATGCTGATGTGTGTCACCACAGCTAATTTGTCTTTTGAAATTTTTATATAGAGACAAGATCTGTCTCCCTATGTCAGTCAAGCTAGTCCAGATCTCCTGGCCTCAAGCAATCTCCTGCCTTAGTCTCCTGCACTGTTGGGATGACAGGTGTGAGCCCCCCCTCCTGACCTAAGGGGCATTCTCTCTGTGTGTCTCTCTGTGTCTCTTTTCTTCTTATAAGAACACCCGACATTTTGGATTAGGACCCACCCTAATAACCTCATCTGAACTCAATCATATCTGCTAATGCCTTATCTGCAAATGAGGTCATTGTCACAAGTACCTAGGGTTGGGACTTGGATGTATATTTTTGGGAAGAGAATTCAACTCAGAATAGTCGCTAAATGTGAACATAACATCCACTAAGCAATAGTGTTGCCCTCTACTCCAATGACACCTTGGAAATAGCATAAGCAATAATATGTACATATAAATATAGGTATGAATACAGGTATTGAGGGCTAGATGGAGTCCATGGGCTTCCTAGTCTGTGAGTCTGCCAGAAGGTGCCATTGTTTCCTTCAATAGCCGTAACTACCACTGTTTCTGTGCTCAATGATGTCACCTTTGGAGGACTACTACATGGTTACTATGGGCCTACCGTTTGACCTCGTGCCACTACAGTTCCCCTTGAATATAGCAGTGCAGGGAACCTTCCAGACTCCCCACGCCTGCTCACTGACCCCTGTCAGCTGAATGAAGGCCTGTCATAGCTGCCCCAGACTCCACAGTCCTTCTTGGGCTTGAATGCATCTGGTGCCATCACACCGGCATTGACCTCTTGCATTATAGTGTTCTGAAATTAAGAGATCAGATGATAACTAGGGGTAGTGAACAGACAGTGAAGGGCAGGTGGAGATGTTTGTCCCCCCTGATGAGGTAGGAAACAAGACCTGTCTGTGTGGAAACACGATGCACAAAAACATACCCCAGATAGCCAGGCATCCCTGGGGGAGGCTGCTCTCAGAATCAGCATTGGTGCAACAGAAAAAGATTTCTGAAAACTACTTAAAAATATACCTACCTAGACTAAAATAGCAAATATAATTAATAATTGCAAATTCCACTTGCCAGACAGCTATAAAGCAAAGATGTCACATCAACATGTACTTTCGGGGGTTAAGTAAAAATGCATAATTGTGATCAAAATAGAAGCATATTGGCCAGGCACGGAGGCTCATACCTGTATGCCTAGCACTCTGGGAGGCCCAGGTGGGAGGATTGCTTGGGCTCAGGAGTTCCAGCATGAGCAAGATCAACAACCCCTCTGTACAAAAAAGAAAATGGATGGGCACAGTGGTGCACATCTATACTCCTAGCTACTTGGGAGGCTGAGGCAGGAGAATATCCTGAGCCCAGGAGTGTGAGGTTGGAGGGAGCAGCTATAGGCTGCTGCACTATAGCTTCCTTTGTGCCAGACTCTAAGGACTTTACAAAATGTTAAATTATCTGAATGTGCCTGTGAACCCTAGCAAGTAGGTACTATGCTTTTCCCCACTTTAGAGAAGGAGGAGCTGAGCCACAGAGAGGTTAAGTTCTTGGCACAAGGACACACAGCAAGCAAGTTTCTAGCCCAGATTTGACCCTGGGTAGAGAAGGAAAAGGATTTACACCTTGGCTGTCTGAATCCAGAACACGTGCTCCTCATCACAACACTGTGAACGACCAGTTTGCTTTTTCAGAGAACGTGTTCCCTTCCACATGCTGATATTCTCATGGCCCAACAAAGATCCCACTGATCCCAATAACATCTCTGGGAATAGATAACTCTATGTGATAGCTGTTCAGAGCAGAAAGTATTATACCTTCCCTGAGGTGTGGAAATATGAATAGAATGTTACTGATAAAAATTCACTTGCTATGTAAAAGTGACTATTTGATACATTTCTGGATGCTTATTACTGAAAGCCCCACAGAGTGCAGAGTTAGTATATATGGTAATAAATACATGTTCAGTCGGCGTGTGCATTATGGCAGAGACTGTGGAGCCCTGACCAGGCCTGCTGGCTTCAGATAATTCCTGGGTCAGCCTCAGGCCTTGGGGGACAGACTTTCCCCCTCCTTCCATCTGAGCTCTTCCCCAGGACAGCACTTCCTGACATCGGTGCTCTAAGTCTCACAAATGGCCATGTGGACAGCTATGTGGACACTGTGTGTAATGTGACTCCTTGGATGGGATTTTGAAGCAGAAAAAAGACATTAGGTAAAGATGAAGGAAATCTGACTGAACTACAATTAAAAACTATGGGAACCCTTTTGACTCTCTTTGCAATTTTTATGTAATTGACAAACACTTATAAAAAATAAAGTTTATGAAAAAGTACTTTTAGATATCCACAGAATTCTATGCCCTTGCCCCTATTTCTAAATTTCCAGTTCACTCCTATGAACTCAAACTCAGACTCCACCCAGAATGTTTTCTGAGTTCACAATTGCCCTGTATTATTAACCTTTGGATTGTCAGTCACAATATTTACTTCTCTGTACCAGTCAGCAAAATTTTCACTTGTACCCTTCTAAGATGTACTGTGAGTGTGATCCCAGCACCCATCCTCCCCCGCCCCTCCCCTCACTTGCCCCTTTCCCCATTTCTTGTGCTATAACTGGGGTTTAGCCTTCATATGAAAGCTATAGATTAGCTTCATAGTAGGGCTGAGTACATTGGATACTTTTTCTTCCATTCTTGAGTTACTTTGCTAAGAAGAATATGTTCCAGCTCCATCCGTGTAAACATGAAAGAGGTAAAGTCTCCATCTTTCTTTAAGGCTACATAATATTCCATGGTGTACATATACTCTAGTCATTTTAAATTTATGTTTTCTCCTACCTC